>JANHFO010006099.1:159201-178129 GCA_032468095.1 Pareas carinatus | reverse complement strand
TATTGAGAACATAGATCTCAGCTATACAAAACTGACAACTGCCAGATAGCAGCTGAGGCACATAAACACCCCCCAACACAAAACTTTTTTTGTGTCACCTACTGGTTGATAGATAGAACAGAGGACCTCCTGACCTAAAAAGTAGAATTCCAAGAAACTGATCAGCCCATTCTTGGTTCAATACATGTAGTTGAAAGTGTAATAGAAGCGATTGGACTCTTCTATATATTCTAGCAAGACTTTATAGGAAAGCCTTTATAGGACTTTCTTAGGAAAGCCCCGGTTTCTTGCTTCCTCTTCTCACATTATTTTACAGTAGCTTACAGCTTGCACACTTTTCCCTATTACATCTGGTCCCAAATTATAGTAGCATTTTTCTCTTACCAGTAGTTGCCTCTTAGCTGTGCAATTCCATGTGACCATTAGAAGACAGTCAAGATACACAAAATGTCTTTAGACTTTGTTACTTCCTGGTTGATCTTAGGTTTCAGGAATTAAAAATAAAAAATATAATCGGAGTTCACTGAGTAACCATACACAAGAGAAGGTTTTCATATGCTGGATTGTTTGGGAGAGCCTGGAATTTTATCCGAGGAAGCTACAAATAATGATCTTTAGAATGTTTAATGGAACAGCAGCACAGCATGAATCCATTCCAAGTGCATGATAAAGAGAGGTGCATGATTTCTTGCCAGCAACATGATGGGAGGGATACACAGCAAACTAATGTGCAAGCAGACCTTGACTTACGACTGCTTGTTAGTTTAAAGTTACAATGGCCACATAAAAAAATGATTTATGATCTCTCTTCAAAGTTACAATCACCATGATCTCAATGTGGTCCTTGGCAACTGACTCATTTTTACAACTGGTTGCAGTATTCTGCATTCTCGCGATACCTATTTGCAACCTTCTCAGACAGTTTCTGACAAGCAAAGTCAATTGGGAAATCTGGATTTGCTCAACAGCCATGGGATTTGCTTAATGTTTGGGGTAAAATCGGTTATAAAAGTGGATCTGATCATGTAATAACTTGCTTAACAATCATATTAGTGACTAAAATTCTGGCCCCAATTGTGATTGTAAGTCAAAAACTACCTGTATGGATGTGATTGACATCTTGTTATTTAGGTTGTATCCCTAAAGGAAATATATTATGCCTGGTTACAGTACTTTAAACTGGTATTCCAGAATAGTTTCTTTCAATAACTACTACTAGTTGATGATGGGAATTATTGCCTATGTCACTTGTTCTGGCCAAAAACCTGGAAATAAATACCGAGTGCCCTAAACCTACAGGGAAAAACAATCCATGAGACAAATTATTATTTATTAATGATTCCTGCTACTATTTGCTCCCTTGTAAACTAGAAGACATCCTTGTCAATCTTTTTACATAGAATGTTCTTAACATTCCTTCTGAGAATGAGCATAATTAATGCCTTATATAAATAAAACATGATATATAAGACTCTCTTCAATAGATCTTAACACAGGAAGTAGATACTCCTGAATTCTTTATAGCATACTTCCAAAAAGTCATTAAATAGTTGAAAGCTTTCTTTTTATATATATTGTTTATTCCTAAATAGACTCTTTTGATTGGCAGAAACCCACGTAGCACTTTCTGTAATGGGATGCTAGTTATCATGATTATTACCACTTGCAGTTTCATCCCTGGTTTGGTATTAGGGATGTACACATTTCAGGTTCTTTGAACCATATGTGATTGCAGCACCCCTTTATCTTTCATTAAAGTATGCTAAGTCTTTTCAGGCTGCTTAGCAGTATGAATAGCAGAGAGATGAGTATTTTATCTTCAGAGAATCGCCAAATTTTCATCCAAATGTAGTCCTAGGATACAATCTTAGAAAAATGTAGGAAGATAACTAATCAATTACATAAAAAGTTAAGAATAAAAACTCTAGAAAAATTTACATGTATTTAGATTAAATGTCAAGATTTTCCCTCTTCATGTGAATACAGGTTTATTCAGTTCTGTTAAACTTAGTTATCCAACATCTGCCCTACTCCTGCATGTGCAAAAAAGAGAACTGAAGCCAGAATTTATGCACAAACATACACTGGAGCAACCTTGGATCTTGTGAATGAGATAAACGAGGCAACAAACCAGTTTAGTATTGCCATTCTGTCCTGTTCACAGTCTCTATAATAATTCATGCTTGTAATTCGTTGCAAGAAAGGGTAAAATGCTGCATTTGCAGATGTTATTTTAGTAAAGATAATACCTGCTCTGCAACTGGGTGTGTCAGTTGTGGATGGAGATTCCCTTTTCACCAAATACACATGCATTGCACGAATAAGAATATACTTTTGGATAGAGAGCAAAAGAGAGAAAGGGAAGACAACTATTTACTTCCTAAGCACTGCTTAATTTTACCAATATCCTGCCGTTGTGAACCTCATAGCAGAAGATCTATTTCCAGGTGGAGAAATAAACCCTGGAAGACTTGCTTGCTTTAGGACATCTTAAATGCAGAAAATAATCCCGTTCTGTACCAGCAAATAATTGGCTCAGAGGATTGCTTACATTTTATAGCAATGGGTGTACAAATTTATATTTAAGGACCATCTGATTTCAAACTGCACGCTAAAAAAAAATCAACAGGAACGTACGATCCTAAATACTTAAGCAAAAACTCAGTAAAAGATACAGTAGGCAAACATTGTAGTCAGCTCAGCAGTGATTACCAACTCATGCTCCAAATTCACTATAAAATGAAAATCAATATTTCCACAAGTTCCTGCAACATAAAAGATAACCTTCATTGATTTTTCTAGACTTAGGCCGCTCTGATAAAATCTAATATAAATTTTCAACCACAAGGATTTGGATCAGAGCAGAGGTGATAAGTCCTGCACATCTCTTAAGAGGTGGAGAATTTTTTTTTTTAAAGTGCACGTTCATACTATTTATAATTTGCCCTGTGCTAGTGAAAGCTTTTCCACCCGTGCTATCAGACATCTCTTCTAATTTTTATTACTGTGAGGCTAAAGCCTGTTCCAGATAATTTGGAAATTTCAGGGGAATTGTGATAGGGCTGCTGGTGTAGCCCAGGCTGACTTAAGAAAAGAGCTAACCCGTAATAGCCTCCATGGCCGTGCTGATTAAATGTTGCCGTAGATGAAAGGGCTGCCATTGCTGCAATAAATTAACCAATCACACAAATCCCAAGTCAGTGCTAATCCTTCCTTGATACTCTGATCCTCTGATCAGCTCAAGGAGGTAAAGAAACTGGCTTGTGACGCTTGGAGTTCTAACCCCTGGATTTCATGTACACAACGAGCTAATGATATCTTGCTGACCAGTTCAATGGGATGAACTTTTTTCAGAACCCTTTGGAAACTCTGTGGCCTCCTTTTTAAAAAAAAAAAAACCTGACATGTGCAGGGCAGGTTTTCAGTATTTTTCTGAGAAACCACAGGAAAACTGCGAAACATCAGTGAATTAGCATAAGCAGCAGAAAAGACCCAAATGTTGAAGATATTTACATTTTAGGAAAGTCGGTGATGAACCAAAGGAAGAATTGAGATATTAAAGGGGTGCTAATACATTCCTATGGAATCCTTGAAGAATTCATTCCAAAAGAGAAACTTTTTACTTTGTCTTAAGTGTTGGAAAAGATATCTTATAATGCAAAGAAGAAGCAATCCATACATTTGCACAAATGTATACTGAGTGTGATTACAATTAAAGCCCAGACAACTTAGTTGATGAATTAACAGAAAGTATAAATGGTGCTTTCCCATTTGGGTTTCCCCCTTTGGATGCTGGGTTTCCAATACACACAGCAAATTTTATTCTACATTGTACCTTCAGAAGCTTTTTTTTAGCATTTTAGTTGCTAGAAAAGAAGGAATTTTTTGAGTGCTCTTCTGTAGTGCTTCATTTAAACAGTTTTGGGTGTTTTTTCATTTTCATTCATGTCTCTTTGTCGGTTTTACAAAATTAAAACTTACTTCTTTTTTCTTTTGTTCCACAATGAGTCTTCCCATTTAATTTTGCAACATTTCCAAAATCAAACAAATTAGCTGCTTTTTACATCTACTGAGCCCTCTAATGCTCACGATCAATACAATTTGGTTCAAAATAGTACTCATAAAGAAGAATTAGGTTCATTATTTTGGATGTAGGTTAGAACATTTGATTTACATTTTGAATGACCGTAATTATAAACCACCATGCCATCTTAACACTAAACTGTTAGTAATTAATGTCTGGTTTCAACAAATTATAGGTAAGAGGTATCCAGTTTATTTAGGTTTCGAATATATTGGAATGGAATGGAATATTGTTTGGGAAGGCTTGTTGCTTGGCAAAACAGCATATAACTAACATAAGTAATATTAAATTACTGAACTTATTAATGATCTAAGCCAGGCAACAATTCCAAACTCCTCTTGGCTACATCCACAAAAGAGAAAAAAAGGAAATGGAAGAAAATGACTCTAAATATCACTATGGTTTATCCTAATGATGTTCCTGTCGTTCACCCTCAACACTGTGAATGCGGTGTTGCTTTGAAATGAGAAATATTATAGGAGACTAAAATATTAGCAAGATCAGTAATACATTATGCAGTATCACTTTTAGGTCTATGCAAAGCATTCATCAAGGCATTTTGCTCATGAATTAAATGTCTTTCTGGATCAGCTCCTTAAAGTCATAAGGCAGTTGCAGCCACTCAGAGTCAATAAAGTTTCTTGAAGTTATTCAGAAGCTGATCTAAGAATATGTATTCCTAGAAGACTTTGGAAGAATCTTGAAGCAACAATGTGTAGCTTTTGGGTATCTATAGCTTTCGCTGATTCGTGGCTTTGAGGACTAGATCCAACAGAATGAATGATTTACACAGACTTACCATAGTTCTTTCTTTCTTTTCTGAATACAAGACTAATAACATAATTACACAACAATTCTAAACATTTTTCCTGAGAGAAGTCTTTTAAGTTTAAGAAATACTAATGCAACTTTTTTCTTAACAAAGAAATAATTTGTGGAATGCTATATGATTAATGTAACATTAATTACTACATTATTATTGCTTTCCCAGTTCACTCTTCTATGCTTCTTGTCATTCTTATTGCTAGTCTAACTGGCTTTGTTTCCTTGATGTCACTAGCTTAACTAGACAAGCAACAGTCGAAATGAGATATCTTCGTTGTATGATGTCAAGTTCTGAAGCATGATGAGATGGTTCAGAAAATCAGACTATAGTTCAACATTAAGAGCAAGTAGTTATAACAAAATGCAGTATAATCATAGCACCAAAGAAATTACATGTGTGAGAAATTCATCACTGATGGCATGGTGAAAGAATACATTAGGAAGTGGTAGTAAAGGAAACAACTCAGTTATACATTTTATGGCAGTTGGAGCTACCAAAATGCAACTTATATCAGAAAGGCTGGATACACTGGTTGTCAGGTCTCTGGTCTGCCACTTCTCCTGGGAGGTGGAGGGGACCGCGACTGCGCTTGGTTCCTATCTCACAGACGAAGAATGTCAAGGACACCCAAACCGTTGACTGCCTGGGCAACTCGGCTGAGAGAGAATTCTTCACTCATCTAGAAGGCCAGAACCCGATTGGTGGAGTCATGGCAACGGAGCGGGGTATCAGCCTGGCAGGCTAAGTATCTGGTTTCAGAATGTTCACACTTGTTTTGATTTCTGTTCTCAATACATCCTCAGTAAAATCTTCTGTTCAACTAACTCAGTTTCCAGAATGTTTATTTCCTGAGGGTACATTAGAACGGGCTCTTATATAAAACAAAGTCTGCCTTTCAGTCATCCTGGAAAGAATATCACTTTACCGCGGGGGACTGGCATCACCATGTCTGCATCCAGTTGTGATAACTTTGAGGAGGTAGATGCAATTAAGGGAGAGTTTAGCAGCAGACGCCTTTCAAAGACGGAACTTGCTTCGTGGATGGAAAAGCCTGCTGGCTCCGAGGAATCTTGGCCTCCCAGGTCTATGGGGATCAGAAGGAAGAGCGTTCCAGAGGTGAGCAGCAAGGGCATGACTTTCACAAGAGGAAGCTGAAATTCCAGGGCCAGGGGGAGATGACCTCAACCAAAAACTGATCCAAGCCAGGCAGCTGATGATGAATGAGGCAATCCAAGCCATGCAGCTCAAAAAATTCTGCCCTGAATCCTCACAGCCAAATCCGGGACCCTCAAAAAGCTGTGAGGAGGAGGGGGAGGAGGGGAAGGGGGAGGAAGGGGAGAAGGAGGAGGAGGATTTGGGAAGCACGCCTGAGAAAAAGGGTAAAAGCTGGGTGACTATAGCAGCCACCTTAGGGACTGGACAGGGGGGAGCCACAAGAGGGAGAGCTGCCCAACACCATGGTCGATTCCAAAGAGGAAGGAGGGCCCATAAACTCCCTCCCCTCGGAGTGAAGTTTGATGGGAATCCAAAATGACTAGGATTTTTGTTCACCCATGTGGCAACATACATGCAGGAATACGGCCCAGATAAAATGATGGAAGGATAGAAAATCCCTAGCTCTGGAGGGAGGGGTTGCTGACTGGATGGTAGCTCTGCATAACTATGGAGCCTTAGAGTTGGAAAATTGTAACCGTTTCATGACTGCACTTTGTGGACAGTTTGAGGACTGCCTAGCAGACCGCACAGCCGAGGATTGTACTAAAACCATCAGACAGGGACACAGGCGGTGGTGGAATACAGAGAAGAGTTCCGCACTCTGGCCGGGCATCTGCTGGAATGGCCTGAGAGGATGCTCATTGGCCTTTACAAAGATGGCTTCAGCAACGAGATCTACAACGCATGCGCATCTAGAGGTGATCCACTACATATCCAGGAGTGGTTCCTGCTAGCCAGAGAAGTTGAGATTGATCTCGCACGAAACAAGCATTACTGCGAGAGAAGTGACCTTCCTGAGCAGAGGAAACAGAGCTACCAGAAACCATTTCCCTTGACCTGTTTCAATTGTGGGAAGGAGGGACACAGAACCATGGAATGCAAAAGCAAGCATCCAATGAAGAAGACCAACCCGGTGCCCATGACCGCTGCAGCGAAGAAACCATCCAAGCGTCAGGAACCTGCCCTGAAAAGTGTGAATGTGGTTGAGTTACTCTCACCCAAAGGCCAAGGGAATAGAACTCTGACCTCACCACCTGACCTGAAGGATCTGGATCCTGGCATGTCAGATGCCGACAACCCAATGATGAGGAACTAGCCATTCTTCAGGAGGCAGTATGTCAGGTCTCTGGTCTGCCATTTCTCTTAGGGGTGGATAGGAGGTCGACTACGCTTGTTTCCTATCTAACAGATGAAGAATGTCAAGGACACTAAAACTGCCTGGGCAACTCGGCTGAGTGAGAATCTTCACTCAACCAGATGGTCAGAACCCAATTGGTGGAGTCATGTCAATGGAGCGGGGTATCAGCTGGGCAGGCTGAGTATCCGTTTTTGGAATGCTCAAACTTTGTTTGATTTCTGTTCTCAATACATCCTCAGTAGAATCTTCTGTTCAACTAACTCGGTTTCCAGAATGTTTATTTTCTGAGGATACATTAGAATGGGCCATTACACTGGTTTACCAGACATTTGGCAAAAGGAGGACATGTTCTCTTTTCTGTCTTTGTTGACTTCAATCTGCTAGGCATAGCCTTAAAATTAAACATTGTCCAGCTTTTTGAGTCTCTTTCCTTTTGCTTATTTTTTGGGTGGGGGAGAGAGGAGGATCCTTTCACAAGCGTAGTCATTTAAACCTTTATGTGGTGTGTCCTTCTAAATTGTCTGCTTTTTTTCTTTCCCTAATCAATCAATCTAATATTTTCTTATTATAGCAATAGGTTTCAATCTATCCCCTTCAAATATATGATCAATATAGTCTACCTTACTCAGCATACATTTCTATGGCAAAATTTCAAAAAGGTGTGATCATTGATTCTATACTATGGCTAGCATGTGTTCTTGAAAATAAAATTTTGTTGGAAAAATATTGCGATGGAAAAACCAATTTTCCTGAGGCTAGAAAAAGTAATTTCATATACATTTTTGGCAGTTTTCGCTATAGTTTTTGTCAAAGATGCCAAGAATGTTAAATCGTAACTATAACCTCCTTTCCCTCCATTTGCCCTCCTTTCAAATTTTCTGTGCGTTCATATATCAGTTAACCCATATATACAAGATTGTAACAAAAAGGACCAGAGCAGAACTAACTTCTGAAATCTGCCTTCCAAGAATGCTACATGAGTGGCAGATATTGGGTGTCCCTCCATCATAAGATTATTAAAGTGTTGTTAGTTCTAGGAGATGTGATCAAACCACTCATTTACTGTATGTTATCTTTACTGAACTTTCTGACTTGATTTGATCTTTCTCACTTTTATTGAACAAGAACCAACTATATTATATAATTAACTCATGCATAATTAACCTATTTACTCCTTAAGAGAGAGGTATCAAAGTATCATTGGAAAAATTCTTTTGCATCAATTTTTTTCCATGTGTCACAAGTTATAAGAAAGTTCATAAGGCTTGTCAAGGTCAGTATTTTTTTAAGTGCAGTACCACTGCATTATTTTAAGGTCAATCTGATCATGATCAGAAGGCAGGTTAATAAATAACAGAAATCATTATTAATATATTTATTTAGAAAGTAATCTAATATGTATGCAATAAAGAGGATTATTTATCCTCATATCAACATTTGGTATAATTTGAACATCTGCCCTTGAACTGTTAAAGTTTTATGAACAAATAGGATGTCAACCTGTTTTCCAAAGCACCTGAAAGGAAGACAAGAAGCAATGGATGGAAACTAATCAAGGAAGAGAATCAACCTCAGACCAAAGAGAAATTTCCTGACAGTGAGAACAATTAATCGGTGGAACAATTTGTCTCCAAAAGTTGTGGGTGTTCCAACATTGGGGATTTTTAAGAAGAGATTGAACAACCATTTGTCTGAAATGGTGCAGTGTGTCCTGTTTGAGCAGGGGGTTGTCCTCCCTTTCAACTGTTATTCTGTTAAGCATTAAATGATAAAGACACTGGAGAGGAATACTTTCAAATGACAGTTACAACTTCTTTAAAGGGGCTGTGCAATAGACTCACATACAGTTTTTGCTTAAAGCATTGCATACATAGTTTGGAATTTCCTTGGGCATAATTATAAGCTATAATTCTGTCGCTTATGACTGCTTAGCGAGGATTTGCAAATTCAAAACAAAACATGTTGTGCAGTCACATGTAGAAGATTAAAAGTAGTCAACTTACCCACAAAGTTTGAGGGAAAAAATAAAATCCTAAATACCCTTGAGAAGACATGGTAAGATAGCAGATTTGGGACATTCGTTTCATGTATGTTACAAATCTTTATTAATAAATACATTAAATCTCATTTTATTGCCTAATGTCTTGTTAACATTTCATGAAAATGCCAGATAAAGTAATATTTTTCTTTCTAGAATTATATTCCTATTTCATTATATGTTCTATACTCTGTCCCATAGGTCAATTGCAGGATTTAAGCTTTCTGCCTCATTAAAATCCGAATAGTTAAAACATGGAGACAGAAGTTGGATAATTCCCTTTTTCAAAGTTATAATTAATGATTCTACCTGATTGCTGTGTTTCTACAATCCATCTAAAAAAAAACCCTGCATGAAGATGGTCAAGGGGTTTAAATGTCCTAAACATAAGACTCTTATCTTTTTGTGCTTCAGTGGCTGAAAAATCCAGGACTACCACCACCTTCTCGTTGAGTATTTCTAGCTAGAAGCTGCTATCAGAAACCTAAATAACAAAAATATGCAAACTTGCACACTAATTCCCTTTGGAGATAGATCTTGGCTGCAGCCCTGTCATAAATCAGAGAATTTCGATATGAAATGAGGCAAGCAGCTCTAATCATTTCTGCATTTCAAATTGGATCACTGGCTCAATCACGAGGCTTTTTAAACTGCTTGCCTAAGAGCAAATGTGAGGCGGGAGATAATTCTGAAGAAATCTCTTCTTTTGTGGCCAATAGAACTCTTTTAACTGTTTCAAGACTGAAGGCCACATTCCAGTGATAATAACATATATCTGCTGGAAGAGATATGGATCCTTAAAGACATTTTCTTTCTCTTTCAACTCATAGAATTCCATCAATATCTGCATACATTATATTATATATATATATATGTCTGTGTGTATATGTGTGAGTATGCAATTGCATGCATATAGATATTTATGGGCATCAAAAAGGGGGAGAGAAAAGAAGGGAAAAACATCTGACATATAATCATCGCATATTTCCCCCTATAATTTCTCCCTTCTTTCTGCTTTATTTGGTATTGCTTTCAAATGCTGTCTTTCTGGACAGTTAACTTTTGTGTAGGTTTTGCATGGAATGGAAATGTATTTAAAGGTGGGGTTATAATGTGAACAAAGTATTCAAAGCAAAGATTTGCTTAGGGTACTCTCCAACAATCTAGTGAAAGTATTTTTCATGTGAATTTTACTGCAGAAAAACAAAAACATCTAGAATCAAACCCACAGGAAAAAGAAAACCCCCAAATTGAAAATGTTCTTTATCAAACACACAGCAGGGTTGAAGTTCTTCTTCCTTAAAAGCACTGATTTTCTATTTTCATATCTTATCTGAATCCCTGGATATGATTTATCTGGGGAAAAATTAGCCTGGATGTCAATTACACTGTAAACAACATCTATCTTGATCCTCATTTTTTTTAGCAGTGAACATCTTTTATTTCTACAGCCCCATTGCAATTTCAGTGTCTTCACTACAGTGCTTCGAAATTGAATTTAACTCTATTATCAGCAGTCTTTTGTAATCTCATGTAAGCCTAATAGTGATCAGATAGAATTTTAAAGCTAAGCTTCCTGCATTTTAAGGACTAATTTAATGTTTATCAAATTTTTGCTTTAGAGAGTTAAAAAAAAATCCTTATCAGTTTCTTTTCGTCTCCTATTTTCACCACCCTAATGTCTACCGAATATTGTACTTCCTTCTGGGAACTTGCATTTTTCTCTGGATTAGATAAATTTATTTTTTCATTACTTTCATTTCCTTGTTTGGTTCATATTTAGTGTACAACCCATGTGTGTGTGAAAGACAGAAACACAGAGACATAATTTTAATTTTTACTTGTTACTAATTACAAGAACATGATAAATTAGAACACCATGTATTTAAGGAAACTTTTTCCCAACGTATATTGAATAAAAGCAACTTTATTTTAAATTTTGAAAGAAACAGCCTACCATTCAACTGTTTTTCAAGAAAAAAGTATTCCATAATAACATCCACAATATTCCATTATTCCATGCATGCATGTTATGTAGTAATTCAGGAAAACGAGCTGATTATTATATTGTTCTGTCACAAAGGCTGGTGGCTATTCTCACCAATTCAAAAACTAAAAGCATTTGCAATATTCTCTAATTTATGTATGGAATGAGAAGAGATCAGGAATCACAAGTTTATGGTCAGAATCGCATGCAAGATATTCACATGTAGGTCAAACTTTCATTAATTCAATTGAAGGACCCTCCGAGGTAGAAGAAAAACCAATGGAAAGTGAGAATAACTTTTTTCTCTCGGCACCTTCTTGGTACCTTCAACTGGATTAATGAAAACTTGACCCACATTAGTCTACTTTTGACAAGTTAGACTACATTAGTCTACCTTTGACAAATATAACAAAGAGGAGTGTGATCATTAGAGGAAGTTAAAAAAACAACAGAAAGAAGAGCATTTTACAATATTCTCATACAACTTGTGTTTGGCAGATCCTGGGAAGTAGATTCTCTAGCCCACTTATAACAATTAGAAAAAGGTTGTGAAAAATTCCATTCTAATGGAGCATTCTTCATGTTTTCAAAAAAAGCGTTCATCAATTGAAGTTCTAATAATAGATTTTATGACACCATCACTGAATAATAGCTGTGACTGAAGAAATCTTGTGTCCATAATTGTAGATGTGATGTGACCATATTAGAGGGGGGACAAGTGAAATTAGTATTATGTTGACTGTCCAACAGCAGATCACGAAGTTGGAAAAGGGCATAATTACAGGTCCATAAGGAATTCTGATGACCAATAACGAGCAATATATTTGCAATACTATTTTGCAGCTTTGTACAGTATTTGCCCTTTCACACTTGCCAGTTTTTTCACTAACAGCTGGAAAGAGTAATTGTCTCAGAGTGTTTTTATTTTTGTCTGTGTTTCATAAAAAGAACAAGAGAATACCTCCAAAGATATATTCTTTTTAAAATAAATAAGGAACTACTTGGTTCTTCCTCCAATTTCTGACATTTCTATAAATGCAAAAGAAAAAAAATCTCTAGAAGTTCAGCGTGGACTTATATATGCAAACTTAGTGTGTAAGATCCAGAGGTTGGGGGTGCTGTTACCCCTTACGCTCATCTAGCTATTATGGTTAAATACTTATGATAATGACATATTATCTTTCTAATCCTTTCCATTTTTACTTTGCTGCAAAAGAGACAAAACTTCAATATCTCCACATGCAAAAGCAGGAGATCTTTTCATGTATAACATCAGTTGACACTTCTCCCTGAACTACAGAGAACGGAGCAAAGTAATTAAGTAGATTTATTTAGCTGCTTCCTAGTTCAGTTTGAAGAAAAGAGATGGCATTTTAGAGATGCCAGTATATTTTTCAAAACTTTTAAATATAACAGTGTTCAGCATGACAGGAGCACCGCTGGAATGGGTACAACTTCAACATATACATACATAAATACAATTGTAATTTTAAGGGGGAAATATAATTGCATCTATAGGCTGTTCAGAAAATTCTACATTATAATCCTTAGTGTAGGCATTGCTGTAAAATAATAACATTATAAATCTGCATTGAATTCCCAGAGCTTTTGCTACAATTTCTGAGCTCTGGGTGTACCCTACTACCATGATCCTGAAGAATTACCTGTCCTACTCCCTACTCATTTAAACATCTGAATAAGTGGCAAAAATATATATGGAGTATGGTAACAACATTTTGCTAAGACATCTGTTTAGAAACAGATGTTCCTAATCATTACTAACTGGCATAGGAATAGAGAGACTTACATGTAGCATCTGTCTACCTTAAAGTAAAAATTAACTATCAATAATTCTCAATCAGAAAAAGAACATTATTCACAGAAATGTTTTGTTTAAAATCTGTAGTAACAAAATCACAATAGCAACATAAAATAGTTTTGGGAAGATGGTCAATTTCATACCAGAGCATAGTTGTTCCAAGCTTGAAAACTTATTCTTGTTATCCCACAAGGATTTAAGCTTTATACCACTTCTTCCCTTTTCCTCTTTCTTGCTCTTTCTTCTTTAGAAGTGCCAGAAGCTTCTCTGTCTCTCTACTTCTGCGTGTATGTGCCTGAAGAACATTGTGACTCCTCCTCCATTTCTACTTCTTCACTTGTTGGGTGTGACTGTCACAACATCTTGCCCCATTCAGGCCTCTCCACCATCCTTCCTCCCAATTTAGAATAACAGAAAGCAAAGATGTGTGCGTTTGTGTGCATGTGTTCTAGTTTTTCTTCAGCTGAAGCGAGTGGGAGTTTCCTCCTTACAGGCCTCGCATCAACTCACTTTTTTCGGACTGTAGATATTACGGAGTTTTTCCATCTCCTGTCCTCCGACAGGAAGTCTCCTCGTTTCAGAATTCAGAATGAGGGACAGGCCCCTTATGTGATATTTAGGGGGGGTTTAAAGTTTTTTTTCAGGTTGTTGTCAGTCAGTTGTTTTGTTGGTTGTTTTTTCAGCAATGAAGGTATTGCTATGGCATTTATTATGTCCCTCCATTTGACTATAAGTGATGGACAGAGGATGGGTGGACTCCATATCCAACAGTTGAAATTCACCATTCCAAAAAAGTGTGCCCCAAATTGGGACTCTTTGTTAATGACTAAACAAACTGTAGTTCCACAAAACTTGCTGAATAAATAGATGACCTGTTTCATCAGCAAAGGAAAGCCAAGTCAGGAAATAAATGGGTCATCTATGAAGAGAGGTCTACTATCATCAGGATGGCATTCAGACTTCTGACATATCGTAGGTCAGTCCAAAGAAATTTAATCCCAGGAATTTTGCAGGATGCAAATGTCAAGAGGTTTGCTGGTTTAAGACATGGCATAGGCTCAGATGTAGCAAAAGTAGGTTTTAAAATGTGCTCTAATGAAGGCCCCAAGGGTCATAGGAAAAGAGATGGATTGTTCTGGATAATCCAAAATGCCTAACTAGCCAGCTATCATAACAGAAGTGTAACATTTCTTCCCTAAAGTAAGGAATGTTATATGTAATTCAATTTCCCTCGTTCCAAGAAAGCTGTCCTTAAATTCTGGAAGAAATACTAAAAGTATAGAGATAGTCCTTAGTAGCCAATAAGCATAAAGCGGCATCCAGCTACTTAAAATCTTGAAAAGTTTGAAAAGGTAAACGGAATTAAACTTGCATAATACTTGACGGGAAGAACATTAGAAAATTCCCCAGTTGTTGGATGAATGTGATCAGAGAGAATTTTGAAAATCTATTCCTCTAACCCCGTGTTTCTCAACCTTAGCCATTTTCACGTATGTGGATATCGACTCCCAGAATTACCCAGACCACTATGCTTCAGGTTTGCTCATTTTCAGCTTGCTAAGGTTGAGAAACATTGCGCTGATCAAACTTACACAGATATGATCAATTAATACTTAATTTGAAACTTTCCCGTGCTTTCTTTCTGAAGAAAATAAAAATAACTCCATGGTTTCTTTTCTATCTCTACATGGTTGCTATATCAAATATTCATTGCAAATTGGATTGTGTATACTGGAGAGTTTAAATTTTTCAAAGACCAATGCAGGTATCTAATGAAAATTAAGTGTGGTGTCACACACAGAATACAGCTAATTTGTTAGGAGTGACACATGTATGAATTTAGCAAATAATAGCCTAGAGTAGTGGCGTCAAACTTAATTTCATCGTGGGTCACCTAGAGTGCTGCAGTAGCTATCATCAGCCTCCCTCCATACCTCCTCCTGCGATTGAAGGGGGAGGGGCAGCCAGGACGTGTGCTAGGAGGCTCCCAGCAGGCCATGTGGAGTTGTTAGGACATTCCCCCACTCCCCTGCGGCCTGCTGGGAGCCCCCCAGACCATGTCTTGGGCCCCAATGCCCCCCCTGTGGCCCTGCTGTGACTCTCCCAGAGGACTTCTGCTGGGCTTCACTCACCACCACGGCTCACATGCAGCTAGGGTGGACTGGAGCCTAGGCAGTGAGGGCCAGTCCCTTGTCTTCAAGGCAACATCGCGGGCCAAATGAACACAGGCCTCGGGCCAAATGTGGCCCGCAGGCCTTGTGTTTGACATATGTGGTTGAGTTATTATTGGCCTTCACAATTGTACAATCAATTTTTTACTCCTTTCTGATGTTAAAGAATAATTGAGTCTTAAAAAAACCTGTAAAAATAAGTATTAAACTATTTTAAAAATAATTTTCACTTCTACTCTTTTTCCTTTATTGCAGCTCATAGTGCTATAAATAAAATTTCCAAGCACTCTTTAATCCGAGCATTGACTGGCTCCAGATCTGCTTATTAGCTCACATAGCTTCAAGTCAGGCCTAGGAACCAAGTGGAAAAAAATGACTTTCTGAATGCCTAAAAAGAAGAGGTGACATGTAGCTTATTACCATTTTACTTCTGATTGTGGTACCATTAGCATAACACCAAAAAGAATACCTACTGTTGGTCTACCTGATATCAAGAACATTTATTGTTTCACCAATTAAACTTTCAAGTTAGGAAACTGAGGCAATTGTTCAGTGTTACAAATCCAATAAACTGCAAGACTTGTGCCACCTTGTCCAGAAGTCACCAGATGACCATCCACTGATCTAGGTGTTTGCTCAAGGACTATCTTAAATGGCATCCTGCTTCCAACTACACTTCTACGTTAATCTGTGACAACAGGATATTCACATGTCAACAAGACAAATGCCTAATGGGGAATCCTACTAGCAAGAAATAAAGTGCACCATTCAAACTGCCAATAAAAAAGAAATTTAGAAAAGATTGAAAGTTTGATTTCTGGCATCTTCATTTCCATTGAGAGTGAAGTCAAACTAACAGTAAGTTTCAGGATGTCTTATACTTCCGCCTTCCGAGTCTGACATGCACCTCGTTTTTCCCATAATTTTTTAAAAATAGAATAATTATACAGATACACACACACACACACACAAAGTATTGAGATCAAATATATAGTCTTCCTTAAATGTGAAAGAATGAGAGAGAACAAAGGTAATAGATGAACAACTTTTTTTCTTATTCATCCTTTACCATTTCAAGTCATATGTCTATGTAAGTATGTCTATGTAAATACAAATTATACCACATGAGAAACCAATGTTGTTATTTTGTGGGACTTAGAATTTCTGTTTTGTGTAAGTAAGCAAATTTCCATATTAAAGATAAAGGTAAAAGTTCCCCCCGAACATGCATGCTAGTCGGTCCGACTCTAGGAGCGGTGCTCATCTCCGTTTCTAAGTTGAAGAGCCAGCACTGTCGGAAGATGTCCCCATGGTCATGTGGCTGGCATGACTAGTTGCCTAAGGCGCACGGAGTGCTGTTACCTTCCCACCAAAGTTATTTTTCTACTTGCATTTTTACATGCTTTCAAATTGCTAGGTTGTCAGAAGCTGAGATGAGTAACGAGAGCTCACTCCATTTTATGCGGCACTAGGGATTCGAACTACCGACTTTTAGATCAACAAGTTCAGTGCTACCAGGTCCCTAAAATTTCTACATTAGGTATTACCTAATGCTTTTTTTCCAATTCATCTTTTTTCAGATCTTTTCCTCTCTGCACACTAAATCAAAGATTTAAGAAAGATAAACAGCATTTTTCAAAGTTATTCTAACTTCTCTTTCTTAAAAATAGATTATCAGCATTTATATTACAAAATATTTAATATGAACAGAAATGTGTTGAGCTAAACCATCTAAGCCCTCGGCTTATTCAAGACAAATAAAAACTGCAGACTAGTAATGGAAATTTTTTTAAATCTAAATTTTGAGTATGACATATCCTTCTCCATTTCATAAAGCATAATATATAAGGAAATATTGTAATGTTCTTTCAGGTTTCTTGATTGGGAACATGAATGAAACAATACATTTGCGTAAAGATTACTTATTTATTTATTCAACCATTCTAAATGTTTCTATGTCACTTCAAAGGTAGTACTGTAACTCAAAAGTTATAAAAATTATGAAGCATCAATAACAATTTTTGTGTGGCTGCTGGGAATCGAAAAGACTTGATATCATCCATGACAAAAAATAACATCAACCGATATAATAAAATTATAACAACCCCATCCAGCCAGTTTCATCTCCACTCAGGTATGCCTCTCTCGTTTTTGCCCCTATGCACATTTAAAAAGTCACCTTTTTAAAGCTTCCTGAATGCTATTTGTGATGGTGTAATTCTTTATTTGGTCTGAAGAGAATTCACAGGAGGGAAGCTCCCACAGAGAATGTTTCTGTCCACATCCTCACTTGTCATACCTTGCACAAGGCAGGAGCTACACACTGACAAATCTTGGGTGAGCAAATTCTCTTAGGAAAGGTAGTCTCAGAGATAGCCAGAAACATCAAAGTAAATAGTAAGCAGTGGGAAGGGACATAATAAAAGGAGAGATAAGGACAACCACATCCGGGTTCTGAATAAAGGTGATCTATCAGTACGCACACACAAAAATAAATGAGTGTCCAATTGAGAAAAAAATATATGAAGGAAAAAAGCAAATGGGTCAAGAGGAATGGAAGGACTAAAAACATGACTTTTGGACAGATATCTCAAAAAAAGAGAAAAAAGAGGTGAAAATTTTGAAAAATAAAAGTCAATGCATGAAGCAGCAGATGGATGTGCAAAAGTAAGGATGGCTTGAAGTGAATGATGTTGCAAGAAACAAGAATTAATTGTATTGCTTTTTCTATCTTGTTTAATTTCTTTATCTTATTATTATTTAGCCTTCTGCATGAATGATAAAATACTTCCTTCTACTTATTCATTTTGGTTGTAGATTCATATATTATTATGTGTTGAAGGTTATCTTACCTTTCTGTAGACATGGATAATTATATGATTTTGTTTTGTAGTTTGGTAAAGGAATTGTCTATAGCACACTGGGTTCTCGTATGCTATAGCAGTGGTGGCGAATCTATGGTATGCGCGGCGTTGCCTCAGCCCAGATTTCTTTACTAGAAAACCAGCAGGATGCAGGGCTCCTCTTCCCTTCTCCATGTGCACCTGAGGACATTTCTGACATCACCTGCGCCTCTGCCCAGCAGCCCAATGGAAGTGTTTCCTTCCTCCCCTGTTTGGGGTAAGGCAGGTGGCTCAAATGCGGTGCAGAGTCTGTGGCGAAGGTAAAAGGAGCTAGGTAGGAAGGTAACATAGCTCACAGTGGGTCGCAGAAGCTGGGGTAGGCCGCTGGAAGGCCCGCGACAAGTTCATGTAAACTGCGAGTGGGATGGGGGTTGGAGTGTTTCACCAATGACCACTGAAGGGGGGTATGTTACCGTGTTGGCACTTTGTGATAAATAAGTGGCCTTTGGGTTGTAGTTTGAGCACTCGGTCTCTAAAAGGTTCGCCATCACTGTGCTATAGCATTTCCTACTGACTCGAGAGACACATTTTCCTTCTTTTTCAGTCTATTCTACATTTATTTATTTATTTTTCAAATTTATATACTGTCCTTCTCCCCAAAGGGACCCAGGGCGTTGTACAGCTAATAAAAACAGAAAATATACAAATTACAAGAGTTTAAAAAACAATTTAAAAAGAAATATTTAAAATGACTGAGAAATTTAAAACAAACCCCAATGCCCTCATGCCGTGCCCTGGCCTTCATGG
>JANHFO010006099.1:111182-130453 GCA_032468095.1 Pareas carinatus | reverse complement strand
GAAGTTTAATTCATGAAAACTCAGGCCATGGTAGGAGCCAGGATGGTGCAGTAGTTAAAAGCAGCACTGACTGCCACCTGCCATTAGCCATCAGGTTCAGCAGTTCGATTCTCACTGGCTCAAGGTTGATTCAGCCTTCCATCCTTCCGAGGTGGGTAAAATGAGGACTCAGATTGTTGGGGGCAATATGCTGGCTGTGTAAACTGCTTAGAGAGTGCTGTAAAGCATTGTTAAGCAGTATATAAGTCTAAATAGTAATAATAATAATAATGGTAAATGGGTTCTTTGTTGTATTGGCTGTAGTGTTTCCCTACACATTGAGCCTTTCTCAATGTGGTTTCACAGTTACATGGAGTTCCATGAGAGACCATGGAGAGGGAATTTTATGTTTTTCAAAAATAAAAATAAAAAGGAATGAAAATAAGTGTCAGTCTTTTATTATTCATTTTAGGTTTTTAATATTTAAGAACCCTGGAGGTAGTCCTCACTTATTATATCACAGGACATCAACATAAACCTTTCAAACTGTTTTGACAGCAAACTCTTCTAAAACAAAACTGATCTCATGCTGTTCTGCAATCTGTACAGTTCAAGAATGGAGCAATAGCCTTTAAAGTCCTATTGTATTCAAAGATAAAATTTGTAAAACACAGAGGGCAGTTTACAATTCTTTCTTCCTCTCCTGCCCCCCATTATTATCTTATCTGCACAATAATTCTGCACGGTATGGAACAATGACTGTTGGCCTAAGCTCAAAAAAAGGTTAGAAACTTAGTTGTCCTCATTCTTCATTCTGCACTTTAACCACAAAATCACTCCAGTCCACATGTCATTTTAGCCCCTAAAAGCCAATTTATTTAATATTTTTAAGGGTTTTTACTCTTTGTTATGTTTGTGTTTTATCATGGCTGTATACCATCCTGAGTCCTTCGGGAGAAGGGCGGTATATAAATTAAAATAATTAATTAATAAATACATTAATAAATAATAAATAAATAAATAGATAAATAGAAGCAACAACTATGAAATACTCAACAATCATAAGATACATCCCAGTTCTATTACTGTTGGCTAAAAATGTTCATAAAGCCTATTTAGAAAAAAAAAGTTGGCTAAAAATAAAGCATTATGAAGCACCAAGAGACAAAGCTTTTCTATTATGCAGAATCAGAGTAACAGTTTTGTGGAGGAAGACAGGATTTTAGAGGTTTTTATGACAAGAGATCAAAGCAATGATGTCAATTCTTTGCCACTTTGATTTTAGCATGGTTAATATGTAAGTGTAGTTCATACCTAGTTTATGAATCAGCAACATTTGGCATGCCTCCTCCTTAGTTCATCTGCTAGAGCTTCTATTTCATGACCTCATGTTAGCAAGTTCTCTTTGGGTTAATAGAGTCAAGTCCTTTGCCTAACTCCCTTCATAATTCTTCATCCATCCTAGCTGAATTTGACCAAGTGTCTTTCACTGTTGTTGCAGCAATAAATGACACGTCTATCAGTTTATTCAACATAACCAACCTCTCAGTGTTTTGAGATGTACATTGTTAATATAATTCAAGATAGAAATATGAAACATCCAAACAGTGTTTGACATCTGGCACACTTACTCAATTAATTACTGCTCTGAATTAATTAATCTGTTGGTTCCCCAGAGCCAACCACAACTCATTTAAACTCAAGCATGTAATACTTCTTAGAATATAAACCAATTTACGGAGGTACACAGTGTTTAAATTTTATTAAAGACTGAGTAAAGGGAAAAATTAAATGATTTCCATAAAATGAAAACAAGCTAAATTGCAACCACCTTGATCAGTATCAAATGCTTCAATGAAAGGTAGCAAATTTTGAGGTGTACCAAAATCCCTATGAATCATTAAATGCTTGCTACTCCCTTTTTATGACCCTGTAATCCCTTAATTCGAGGTAGAGTTGAGGCAACTAAATGGATCTGAGATTTACTGGCTGGATGCCCTTCCTGACACTATACAGAGTTCACAGCAGATATTTTTTCTTTGCACCCTAGGAGAGAAACATCTGTCACTACCTTGACTTTCTGAGTGGGGTGAGTGTCTTCACTAAGCCACTACGCTAATCATTAAATGCTTACTTACTAAAGTTGGAAAATAGCACACAATTTTTTTAATAATTATAGCACCTTTTTCACCAAAAAGCATATTATGACTATCATATCTGTCCACTTGGTGAACTGTTAATGTGTCACTCTCATTGTACAATTCTGAAACTAATGTTATTTATTCTATTTAACACATACAGTATATTTCTAGACATTTATATTTTGGAAATACACTTCAACAGACAAAAGCTGTGATTTTAAATATTTAGACAAACACTTCTCTAAATAAAACCTTGAAAGTTACACCACTTTACACACTATTTTTAACCACTTTACACACTTCCTAACAGCCTATTTTTGCCTTAAAAGAAGAGGAGGCATGTAATAGTTACATTGCTGTTTCCTTTTCATTGCTCTATGTGGAAGGATACCTCTTATGCACATAACCAATATGGAGACATTCTTCAGAGCAGGAGATTGACTGGAGAAGAAATCTGAGTTGTTAAATAGTTTGTAAAAATGATTGCTATTGTCAGTGCCTTAATTCTATTATCCGCTAGGCAAGGCACAACACTGCATTGCGTGGCATGCTACATATATTTATGAAGAGAAACTATTCCTAATAATCAAATGTGTACTAAAGAATATTTTACCACCAAATTTCAATGACAGGGGAAAGAGGAAGGTAATGAGAACCATAGACCACAGAAGCCTGCTCAGCTAGACTCTTCACTCCACACTCCCTCCCATCTCCCACACAAAGCCACTGCAGTAAATCTAGGAAATGTAAAAATAGTCAGTTAGTAAAAGGCATATTGTGCTGCATTATGGAATATGGGATTGGAAAAATAAAAGCTGGATGATGTATAAACTGCTCTTAGTACCATAGTATTTATTTATTTATACCCATTCCTTTGAAAGACTACACATGTTTAAAGCATTTGTAGTTTTTTTCATGAGATTTCAAAATAACACAGAATTCCAATTCAAGCCTACAAGTATAAGATTCATTAATCTGAAAGACAATAACAACTTCTGACTGAGTATATTTACCTATTACCAGACGGTATTAGCATTAGAAATGAAGCACTCTTTATTTGCAGTAAATACATTTCACAATTGAATGTAGCTTTTATTATTACTGTATATTCTTTATTTCATAAGAGTGATTCAAAGTCTCAAAAATAGTAACCCAAATCTATATATGTTTGTTAAATAAACATCGTATTTTAAAAGCAGATGGTTATAATAAAAACAATCATATGATCCTGCAACTTTGCCAAAGGATTCTAGCAGCAGAATCCAATGAAATGTAGGAGCAGGAATGTAGGAATAAAAAGCAGATGAAGATCTAGCAGAAACTATGGAAATTAAGCATCTAAAGATAAGTATCCGGGGACATGCCTGGCACAAGGACTCTCAAGATAAGAATTGGCATTTCAAGGTAAGTACAGCCTCCTCTAGAACAGGCTGATACTTTCATTTAAGTTTACCTTCAGTCATTACAGGTAGTTCTCAACTTACGACAACAATTGAGCCCAAATTTTACATAGCTAAGTGAGAAATTTGTTACGTGTGTTTTGCCCCATTTTACATCTTTTCTTGCCACATTTATTTAAGTGAATCACTGCAGTTGTGAAATCAATCTGACTTCCCCGTTGACTTTCCTTGTCAGAAGGCCGCCAAAGGAGATCACATAATGCCGTGGCACTGCAACCATCATAGAAATGAACTGTTTTTCAAGAATCCAAATGTAAACTGCAACAGCCATAAGTGTGAAAAATGATCATAAGTCACTTTTTTCAGTACTGCTGCAACTTCAAACGATCACTAAATAAATAGTTGTAGGTCGAAGACTACCTCTACTCTATTTTGTCCCCACAGATTCCAAGCCATGATTCAAAGTGTCTACAGAAAGGAGAGCTGAATTATCATAAGCATATTATTAATTTATAAAAAGGACTAATTTCTACAACCATTCATTTAGCAACAGGACTAAAAATGTCCTCACGCTTATGGTCATCACAGCATCCCCAAGGTCATGTGATCTAAATCAGGGCACCTGGAAACTGGTAGGTATTTATGATGGTTGCAGGTGTCCTGGGGACATGTGATCACAATGCTTCTGACAAGCAGCGTCAATAAGGAAGACAGGTTTGTTAGGGTTGTATGGGTTATGGTCCCTTTAAGCACCTAACTGGTTAGTTTACAAAATGGCTGACTAGCTGAGTCATGCTGAGCCATGCTAATAGCTTAGAACCAAGATATTTATTATAAAAGGAGACTTGAGAAGCACACTCTCTTTTTCGATATTCTACGACTCTGCTTTGCTTCTGTATTTGATCCTGTGTGTTGCTACTGAAAATTGCTGACCAACCCTGTTGGTGAAATTGCTGGTAAAGACTACTTGGTAACTTGGTTAGTAAAAGGACTGCTTGACTGTGTATGATAACTGGACTGTTTGACTTAGAAGACTGGACTGTGTTTAACTTTCTGTTTATAAAGACTTTCATACCTACTGTACTCTATGCCTGTGTGATACTGGTTTCCATCGCTACTTCCTAGCCCACAGCGCTTTTCGCTGCACATGCCATCTGCTTGTTCCTAACATTGGTTCTAAGTCTAAGGTGCTAATGGTTCACTTAACAACCATATGATTCACTTAGCAGCCATAGCAAAAAGGTCATAAAATTCTATTTGACTCACTTACACCCTCGTCACTTAGCAACCAAAGTTCCAGTCCCAATCGTGGGGGTAAATTGAGGAGTACCTACAGTGATTTAATTAATAATTGATTTTCTATTCTAGCAAACATTCAAGGAAGTTATCAAAAATTAAAAGAAGCCATATTTAAGATATTAAAAACACAGATTGAAAATCATAATTACAATAGCTAATATTCGCTAACAATTAAAAGCAGAGCAAAATAACATTGCCTTTACTGTTTTCCTGAAAGACTAAGATAAAGTGAGCCAAATGCAAGTAGTTATTTATGCTAATAAATGAGAGAGAGCTTAAACAACAACAAACAAAGCTCCAAAATGTGGTGCAGTGCTTCTTAACATACCAGTGTATTGTTATTCAAGTCCATTTTTCCAGCAAAAGGTCCCCACGTTGTTCCCACAGGAAGTTGTTGTCGACTCTGGATCTTGCATTCTCCATTCCTCTGGAACATCTCCAATTCCCCTGAGAAATAAAGAAAGAAAATAAAGGTACTGGCTGAAACCATGACAGAAACATATATAAGCATATGTTAACATTCTTAGAATAGTCTGTCATCAACGTGACTCTACAACTCATGACTCATGTTACCAAGATGACTCTAAAACCCATCCGGAGAGAGAGGAATAGCTACTATGGTATTTACTTTTATTTATATACAATTAAATATTAAAAGTTGATACTAAGTTGGTGGATTTCTTTCTTTATTTTTTTGGGGGTGGGGGAAGATTGAGTCAGACAAATCCAAGCAGTTTTCCTGGCCACATTTTTGGAATTTGTTGGCCTCTGTCTTCTTCTTAGAACTGACCTAGCCTTCGATTTCTGATATAATTTTCTAACCAATCCTCGTGAGTCAAGACTTGGATCTTCTGTTGAGTAACTGCAGAATGACGCAATCCTATTTTCTTACTTTTCATCTTTTAACACTCTTATTGGTATTTTTGTGGCCTGTCAATTTTGCACAGCAGGACTTTTCCTTCCTCTGAGTCATATTTTGCTATACTGCTTTCCATTAATCAGTTACTATTAATCCGATAGAGGCTAGGAAGCTGTGGCCTAGATGTAAGATGGCAAATCTGTCCATTTTGTTTTGTACAGCCATCATAATGGTAAGTTTCTTTCATCACATTTCAGTATCAATCTACAATCTGACAAAAAGAAAGATAGCCTTGGTATGTATTCTCACGTAAGATTCTCTTTATATATAAATGTTTGTGATCACTTTTGCAATTGGTATATGCATTTATATAAATGATATTTATGATTTTTATGATTATGAATGTATCTTATGCTTATATTGAAATGACAAGATGAATGTACTTTATGATTATGAATGTATCTTATGACTGTAATCACAGTTTGTTTATTGCATGTATAGAGCATGTTCACTGGAGACAAATTCCTTGAGTGTCCAGAATTGGCCAATAAATTCTGATTCTGATGATTCTGATGATATTTAATGTATTATTACGGTTTGCATATTTTTATTTGCAAAGAAACTCATAACAATATTCTGAAATTTGGCTCATAAGATGCAAACAGGCCTTCTATAAAAATTCAGACTGAATAACTGTCTTCTATCCCGAACACACCATCATTGAAATGCTATTCTTTCTTCTCCCCTAACACCAGCGTCCTTGCAAAATTGCAAAAAGGACCGTACTTTTTCATTGGCAGCTGAAGGGTAATTTTCGAAAAGTATCCCTTTTTTCAGTTCAATCTATGGAGAAAAATGTGTACATTAAGACATACAGTATGTTTTTGCTTTTGTTTTAGATAAACATGGAAACAGCAGTTTTGCCTGCTTTTAACCATTAAAAAGGAAGCATGTCTATGAGCATGTCAAATTTAACTGATAGCAGAGGAATCATGAGAATCTTTGAAAACCCTTTTAAAAATAATTCAGTCTCCCTTTCTGCCACTGACATTTTTCATCTGAAAAGGGTTCAGACTCAGTCAAACAGTGACTCCTTATCTATACCTGTGGATTTACAAGCAGGCCTGGCTTTTAATGGATTAAGAATGACAAAGTTAGGGCAGATTATTCAATGATAACCAAACATCTACCAAAGTCCCCAGTTGCATAGGACAATACTATTCTTTTCAAGCAGCAGAACTTCTTAATAGACCGATTTGAAAGAATGCTTATACAAATGCTTTTTGTATAAGCAAATGCTTATACAAAAAGCAGCCAATAAGAGATTTTCGTTTCTTCACTCATTTGTTGTTAACAATTTGATCCCCATACACAATGCACTTTTTATTTCATTTTTTTATATGGAATAATGTATCGACATATTTCAAATATAAATAATAATTTTATATTGTTATTTATGTAATGTACAGTAAGTTCTGATGAATTTCCATCAATGTTTGCAGTTAAGAAATGGTGAACATACTGGAAAGCTATATGTGAAAATATTTTTTTATTGTTGAATTCAACTAATTGCTTTCAATCGTCATTTGATATTATAATGTCTCTGAAATTAATCAAACTGATAACCCTAAATGGAATCCTTTTGAATCATAACAGCAGGAACAAAACTGGATATATGTAGACTGAATAGACCTAAGAAGAACTAGAGTCGTGATGTACGAAATGCACTCATAGTCAGGCAAGTCCACGTCCACAGCACGACTAGAAGTAAACATTTTATAGCTGTATGAGTTATTTCGTTAACTGGTGATGAATGACAAAAGGTTGTAGCTAAAATAAACCCACTCTGAAACAATAAGTAGATATCAGAATGTTTAGAGGAATGGCACATTTGCACAATAAAAAAACTGAGCATCTTTATCTCATGTAAATGGTCAACATCCCCTCTCAAAAAACAAAACAAAGCAATTCAAGGAGACCCTCTGCACAGGGACTCAACACCAGCGTTCCTCAATTTCAGCAACTTTAGGATCTATGGACTTTAACTCACAGAAATTGGCTGGAGATCAGCTGGGGAATTCTAATGGCAGGGGGATTCTGGGAATTGAATTTCACACATCTTAAAGCTGCTGAGGTTGAGAAACACGGCTATACCGATTAAGAATCAGGTTTCTACAATATCCGAGTGTTTCTACAATATTGGAACCCAACAGGTGGCAGGCCTGCCTGAAAGTGGCTCCCGAACACGAGGTGACATCAGTGGAAAGAAAAACTCTGGATGACATTAGCTATTCTGAGTGCAGGGCTAGTTTGGCCCCTGTGGTACATTTCTGGATAGAGCATGAGTGTGAATCGAAGGGACAAGCAATTTTAGGCAGCCAAACAACCACTCTGCATTAACACTGTAGTCTCCGGGCTAATGTACCATCACCATATGCTAAAAAAATAAATATACAATATCTGTATCTGCTGCTGTGCTTATTTCATTTCTAGCTCAGATATAGTGCATCCCAAAACACAAGCAACTCATTTTTCTTATTCTAAAACTCTTCAAAGTTTATGGATGGCCTGTATTCTCACTGGGAATACTTCCTGGAATGATATAGTCTACTTTTCCTTGGTCCTTAAAAGGGAAAGATGACTAGACAGCTTCACAGCATCCTCTTCAGAGTATTTTCTCATGTTCCTTTTGCATCTAACTAGACAAAACAGTACTATTCTGCCCGAAATGATATGAGATATTTTGACTTCTGCAGCTGCTTGCAACTTTTCATCTGCATACAGTGACTTAGACAAACAAACCAGAATAAAATTGACAGTGTTTTTCTCTAATTTTAATTTCTTTTCTGCAGGAAATTAGCTGGCTTCAAAGGTGTTTTCATGCCGCTTGATGTTTGCTTGTTTGGAGTAAATATCTCGAAGATGGAGCAATGATAATAATGTCTTTTTTCTTTCCACGTTGTATACGGTTTCATGCAGACATTCCCTAAGACAGTGGCCCCAGCCTTTTGGGCACCAGGGACCGGATTCATGAAAAAGGTTTTCCCACGGACTGGAGGAGGCGTGGTTCTGCATGCTGTCTGCATCTTGCGAATGAGGCTTGGCTTATTTGTGCGGATCGGCTACTGGCACTCTGCAGCCCGGTGCCAATCCAATGACCAGGGGTTGGGGTCCCCTGGCCTAAGACACGACAAAATATGCAGTGGAAAAGGGAATGGTATACTTTCAGAGAACACAGCTAATTAATGAAACTCTTTGCAGTAGTTAAGTTTGCTGTTTCTTAGTGTTGGCTTAAAATTGAGGTTCTGCTTCCAATTTTATAGCTTTATATATTTATATTTCTTTATTCTCTTCTATATTTATTCTATCACTTTACCATTTCTAGATTGTTATACATTTTACTCTTTTTACACTTCCAGTTTCTCTCTATAGCTTTTCTTCATCTACTATAAATGTCTTCCTTTCTTTTTCTTGGTTGCGTTTTTTGTTTTGTGTTTCTAGTTTTATACGGTTCTTCATGTTAACTTGCATTACTTTGTGATAATCCAATTCTGAATCACTCTATAACTTAGCTATACATTTTTACTGAAAGCTCAAAAAATGAGCATCACATTACTACAGTTCCTAATAAAAGTTTTAATTGTGTTACTCTTGTTATAGATTCGCTGCAGCCTTTGGCGGGCTTTTCTCAGCCCGGGCTGAACTGTCAGGAATCTGACAGCTGTCTCCTGATTGGTTAAGGCGCGCTAGAGCGCGCCGAGTATAAAAGCGGCTGCCCGGGGATTCCCGGACTGCCGCGGTTTTGACAGTTCTACAGTTTGACAGCTTTGACAGTTTTGTGTTCCAATAAAGACCCTGTTTGAACTAACCAACGCCTCCATCTTGTCTGTTCGGCGATCCAACAGATGCAACAGATGCGATCCAACAGATGCAACAGATGCAGCAGAAACAACCATGTATTTTGGCACTACAAGAAATGGTAAGGTATGTGTTATTCTTAAAGGTGCAACAAGACTATGCTTCAATAAGGGCAAGTATATGAAGAAAAAATTCATGTTTTCTAGAAATGAATATGTTTACATAATATTCTTTTAAAATATTCTTATTACAATGGAACAAATTCCCCTGAAAATAATATGAAGTAAAATAGTGACGGGCCACAATTTATGTAACCAATTTGTAAATAGATCAATAGCATAGCTAATTTGGCCAAGTGAGAACAATGATTAATACTGGTTAAAAACGACCACTGATGTTTATAACTTAAGCTACACACTATTCTTAAGAATAAACTGGCTGTGAATTTTTTCCCCCTGAAAGTACTTGCAAAGAAAAAAAAGATCCTTTTTATTTACTTCATATACTTTTATCAAACCACATTGCCACTACTGCTATCTCTGCTGTGCATTTCTAGAGTGTTTCAATGCATGGGTTAATATATACTGCAGGAAATATAATTGAGGTATCACTCCGATGTCTAAATACATTCACTATTTCATGCACACACATTCACTGGGGAATAAATCACACTAAAATATATAGACCTTTGATTAAACATGAACAGGATTAGGCTGCTCAATTGTTTGACAATTAAATAGGAAAAAACATGGATCATGGGTGTTCATTTTAGATGAAGTCAGCACAGCAGGAATTTTCCTTCCCCCTATGCATTTCATGAAGACCTTGCCCACTTCTCACTTGCTGAATATGTTTGTGCAAATATGTGTGCCCCATCCTATGCACTAATACTGCTAGTGCTATGGGCAGTTTGTCTTATCTTGTTGATATAGCATACTTTTAAAGTCTGTGATTACTCAAAGACTTATGATAGCTGCACTGTAAAGAAAGCCTCAAGTCATGGTTCACCAGCTCTGCTACAAAACATCCCATGGCTTTTAAGATAATCATTCCACCCCAAGTTAAGGCTAGAAAGCAAGGTTTCAATTGTGGCAATTTCTTCCTATGTGTTTATGGCATATAAATAAGAACATAATGTATAATGAATTAAACTATCGGATGCATAAAATCCATTATTTGCATTTCATTGATTAAAAGAATAGCTGATGCCTAAATGTGAGTACAATTTTCTGGATAAAAATTTCTTGACCTCCAATTTGTAAATGTATTCATAAATCGGACTGAAAAATAATCTCTGGAGAAGTGATCGATGGAGAAAAAAACCTGGCCTACAAGTTTTTAGTAATGAGACTAAAGAAATACTTATTAATTTTCTGTTTTTTTCCTTTGCTATTAGCCCTTGCTTAAAATTGCTATATACACTGCAATGGGAATCAGACATTCAGGACATAAACGTAACTTTGAAAATACTAATGCAAGTATTTTCAATGAAAAGAAAGATGTTTTAATAAGTCATCAATGAATAATACTCAAGTGATTTGAATTACTGTAATATGACAGAGGAAAATGTTGCTGTTAGCTACTCAGAGTGCTTTAAGGTTCATGTATTAATAACTTTTTTAAAGAATAAAATTAAAACAAAAATTACATAAAATTAAAAAAATACATTTTAAAAAGATAAAAATTAAATATGAAAAGCAAAAGTCTAGAAACTTTAAATAAACATCAAACACCCCTGTCCAAAGTTAATGTTTGGCTAACTAAATATATCACAAAACAAAATACCCTTAACTATTTGAATATTCAGAAAGGCTAGTTTGAGACACAAGTCATTATCTGATAGAGTTATATTGAATGTGTCTCCTAGCAAACAGTAATTCTTCCATAGCATACAATCTAACTAGATTCTGGACATCAGCCCTTAAAATCCATTAGATGTACCACAAACACAGTGAGTATTTAAATTGTTAGTTATGAGTGCTGTATAGTGTGATAGATTTAATTAGTCATATATTAAATTTTTTATTTATCTAATGTTTTCATGCCCATAGGTATCTTTAGACTCTTCTTAAACATTGTGCAATTTTTGTTTTAATATTTTTTAGCTTTTAAAAAAATATTTATATCCCATATTCCTCATACTAGCCTATGATCATAGTAAAGATTTAATTGATTGGAGGTCCATATATTTTCTCAGATATTTTAAGAACATTGCTTATTTCATTTCAATCCTTGTATTCATTTAACCCTTCTACTAAACTATTAAATATTATGAAAAGCTTTAGCTTTTTTTTATTTTATAAATTTTCCTACAGAAAATCTACTCCATACATGCTTCTGAACAGTTTCCTCAAAGCAGACATTATATCTCGTGAAATGACTCTACAAGCCTACCTTAGCAGGTTATATCTTCAAATATCTTTGCAATTGCCACCTTAATTCTGTTTCTCCACTGCCCCATGGTACTCAACATTAAACTACAGTTCCTAGCATAAACTTGAAATACGGCATTCTCTCTTCAAATACCGTACTCATACCCAGATAAATCAGGCTGGCCATTCAGTGATCTTATCCCTCCTGACTCTTTAATAAATCGAACCTCATAAGTTCACTCTGTAGGAAGTTGTCACTAAATGAAATTGTGACCTTATCCGTTGCTTGAACTTACCCGCTGACAACTACATTTATTGTAAGGATAAGAAATCCTAACAAACGAACAAAAAGTCCTACTCTTTTGATAATTGTGATCTTAGTTACATGTATCTCTAGCAGATGGCATCATTCCTTGACAACGTGATTTTCCCATGATGAATATCTGATCAAAGAATAATGTGCTCTGTAGGTAACTGCTAAGGCCACTGACAGGGAACAGCAGAAGTTCATGGAGGGAAGATACTTATGTGACAGCTCTGAATCAGATGCTATTAGCCAAACACAAAGAGCCCCAAATTAGTGTGTAATTGTGCTGGAACAGATAACAAAGCAGAGGTGGAAAAACAGTAGATGCTTCCCTTTAGAGGATTTGACCAGCATTTTACAACAGAAAATACAGACCACAAATTGGCAAATAAAGTCACAAGGCTTGTTGCCATTATTTTGCAAGTGTTTCTGTAATATTGTGTGGATTTTCCAGTAATATAGAAAAATACTATTCATACTATTATTAATTTATTAGATTTGTAAAAACTGTTGAATTCAAAGAGACTCTGGGCAGTTTACAAAAATCAAATATATTAATATAAAACATAGCCTAAGACATAACATAACAATACACTTAAATAGATATTATTGTGATAGGCAAAGGCCTTAGGTTTACATTATTTGTTGAACATGCTTAGGAAATTACTGATCTCTAAGTCTGAAAGTTAAAATTTGTTTTTGAATAATTGAATAATTGAGGATATCGGCCCATACTCAAAAGGCACTGTATCAGGCGGAAGAAATCAGTAAGCAAGACACTTGAAATGACTATAGGTTTATTGTATCTTAATGCCCTGTACAAGAATCTGAACTACTAACAGTCAAAGCAAATTGGCAGTAAAAAGAGTCAATGGCATTCAAGATGGGCAGACTCAGATCTTTTGTGGGCATGAAGGAACTAGAGACTAATGACATACTTGACCTTTCTTTCAGGCTCAGCCTGGTCATCTCCAACATGCTGGAATTGGGGTCTTTGGATATAATTATACACAAATATATTCAATTAAGAAAGCATACATTTTGCATCTGTCATTCAAAAATGTTTGTGTCAAATATTTTACACACAGCCATTTAAAACAAAGCAAATACGCAGGTATTATATTAGATATAAGTGAATATGTATCAGTACATTTACTCATATTGCATATAGTATTTATTAACATTATGCATCAGTTATTAATTAAATCTAGCTGGCCAGAAAACAGAACTAGAAGTATGTATGTTCCCATATCAGGCATGGTGATATCTCGATGCATATCATTCCTATATTCCACTCAATGATTTTGTGATTAAGATTCTGAAATTAGGAGTGACCGATAGTGTCCTAACTGCAAAATTGATTGGTCCATTCATTTATTCAATGTATTTCATTGTTCAATTGCCAAATGACCTTGGACTGCCAAAAGGGTTAAAAACACCAATGAAAAAAATGGTAAAAAATGGTAAAAAATGGTAAAACTCAAAGAAAGTGCAAATTTCTAAATCAAGTCTTCCTTTTCCTTCCCTATCACAATTTTTAAGTCATGAAGTTAGCTTGGTTCTCTTCGGGAGGGGACTTAGAAACTACCAATAGGGTAAGAGTTTTATGAATAACTAGCTGCTGGTACCCGTGCTCCACTGCGAGGATTACCAAGAAAATAGAAGCATGTAATCGAGGCCTCAGCCGGATTTCCCGCTCAATCCCCATTTTGTAATTTTCGGGGCTGCTGTTCCTATCCAGTCCTGCTACTCAAAAGAGGCCTGCAGGGTGTTGCAAAGGAGGCCTGTTGCTCTTATCCAGCCCCGCACTCACCTGCCCTGCTGCTACTCGTCCGTTTGGAGATTAGAGTGCTATAATTGTGCTCTCCCGAAAAACTCAAAATCAAACAACAGGCTACGAAAGCTCTCCAATCAGGAGAAAGGGAGCAAACGATGTTGGATATTTTGTCCAATTAGAACCCTCTACCCATCTGAAATTAAAATTTTAAAATAACTTGCTTAAAAATTTATATTTCAAAAAATCCTTTCTTAGTGAGTGCCTAGATGCCAAGACAAACCTATGTACCAAATTTCACGTTTGTAGCTTGTATAGTTTTCGAGATCTGGTGATGAGTCAGTCAGTCAGTATTTCGCATTTATATTCATAGACTTGAAACTTGTATAAATCAGAATAAACTGCTTTGCTCTGAATTATTTCCATCTGCCCCGATATTTGCTTAACTTGGATCAAGTACAACACTATTAATTACCTTATTAGTTTCAAACTTGTAGGCATCATCATGCCATAAAAAATATTTCTAAAAGGATATTTATAAAAAAATTAACTCTAAATGAAGTATGTCTTCTCAAAATAAGTTCACATACTGTATCATTCACCACAAAAATTACATACATTCTCACACTGTTCAGCAGAAGGTCTTCTAAATCACTGCTTACTACTGAGATTACTAGTGAGTAATCATTAAAGAATGCCTATTCATGTTCCTTAAATTTGCTTAATTTCGCTCTTTGATAATGAAGAAGAAATGGGAACTGCTTAGGACAAGGCATTATACTTTACTGTATAATGCCGGTAGATATTTTTCTCAGTGAAACATTCATCAGATATTGAAGGAAAGTCAAGTCTTTTATGAATTAACACTGTTTATTCAAACATTTAAAATATCCAGCTGTAAACTTACTTTTTTAAGGAAAATAACATTTTCTATAGATGTTAAAAGCATTTTCCCTACTTGGATAATTACATTGAAACCTGAAAAACTAAAGTAATGTCTTTCAGAATTCAAGGGAATATTATGCAGTTAAGGGATATATTTCATCCAGATGACTTAAGAGAAGTACTAATTTAACAAAAAGCTTCTTTTTGTACCAAAGGCAATGCTGATCCACATCTACAGCAAGCAACCAGTTTAATCAAAGCATTTATTGTTATTTCATTTTCTTTTTGTAAATATGCTGTATTAACAATGACATTCTTTGGTAGAAGTTTAAATTAATATCTATCATGTCAGGATGAAATTGTTCACACTTTTCTCCAACCATGTGCAAGAAGTGCAATTTTATTTTCTTGAAGGCAACTGTGAAAAGCTTATTGTATTAACTTGGTTATCATTAACATACTCTACATATGAATCATGTTGCAGTGAAAAAGAATGGATTTTCTTACAATACAAGTTGATTGTGCTATGAGAGAACAATCTATACAAGAAGGGCAAGCCATTATTATCTCCACTCAAAACAGGTGGAAGAATCATCAGAAGATCTCTAGGGAGAATTTAATTCCTACATATAGCATAAACCACAAACAAATTTAGAAGATGCGGTAATCAAAGGAAATTCAGATCTAATCTTATTTTCCATTTCTACATGTTCTGAATGACTTGCATACTGTACCCTCATCTGGTAAGGGCGGGTTAAATATTGAAATAACTGCACAGATTCTTGCTTCTTTTAAAACTGGTGTGAAATGCTACAAAAAATACACATATGCTGGATTGAATACACTTAGTAGAGTCTATTCTTAGTGTCCCTTGCAAGCTCCGAGTTACATTTGCAAAGTTCTTAGCATAATATGCAGATTGACCAGGAGAATGTAGTTATACATGGGTGAAGTTATCACCAAATTAATCTAATGAGTCTTTCCTCCTCCAAAAAAAAATCCTGATAGACATTTTTCTATACCATGAAAAGGCTATCAATCAAACCTTTATTACAGCCTTCATGCCAGAGAAAGGCTATAAATACTTCCTGAATATGAAATTATTTTTAAGAACTTGCATATTATATCCATTATATATTTTTTTGCCCTGAACTTCTTCATTCTTTGAGATTTCTACTTAGTAGCAGAGCCATATGCACTGTATATAGAACATTGCAGTGGCAATTCCAATTAGCAGCAAATATTTTTGCAATACCCTTTACTCTAATAAATATCACTAAAAGTAGCTAAGAAATGAAATAAAATATGTAATTTAAACCATAGTTCAAAGAGTTATAAAACAATGATAACATAAAGTACTAGATATCCCTCTAATTTTAGCAAACCAAAAGGTTGTTTGCACTTTAATGAGCTGTCCAAATTAAAAATATTTCTGACTCAAAAGCCCTGAAATGGGCTACAGAATCTTGGAGAGACAATGAGGAGGCTACTTTCATATTTCCACCAAATAGGCTTCTGATGGGAAAAGATTTAAGAGAAGTTTGTTTTCTTTTAATAGCCACGTAGTTAATTGTAACAGGACTTAATAAATCACAGCAACACCTTGAAATATTCCAAGAATTAGACCAAAAACTAGTGAAATTATTTTAACTTAAGATTCATACACTTCCTGTAAACACTCCTAGACAGTAGTCTGGCTGCGGTATTCCAGTCTAGTTAAAGTATTTTAGAATATTTTTCAAAGGCAGACATTCATACAACACATTCATTAGTCCAAATGTGATGTACATACAATATAAATTGGAACCCTTGGTCTATCTGTTCAACAGGCTGTTCTCACAGTGGCCAACCGGCTGCAGAAGGAAGTCATTGGTTGCCCAGGAAATAGCCTCCAGAGTCAATTACATTGCCGTCAAGGTTAATAGCCATTAATCCAAATGACTACCATGAATCAATCCAGTTCTGGTTTCAAATAAAAATGGATAGTCAGGACCACATCTCAAATTTCAAAGTTTCATTGTCTATCGATTGTATAAAACAAAGATCCTGCTTATTTCTGGATTAAATTTCATTGGGTGACCCTTGGTTCTAGTGATTTGAGAAGGAGAAAATAAGTCTTCATTGTTCACTTAATCCATACCATACATAATTCTGAACACCTAAATCATGTTGCCCTTTGTTCTTCTTTAGTCTTCTTTCCAGACTAAAAAGTCTTAGGCATAGCAATTTATGGGGAAGCTTCTTCAGCCTTTGATCATCTTAGTGGGTCTTCTCTGAGTCTTCCATTACATCCTTTTTTAGGTGAGAAAACCAGAACTTCACACAATATTCCAGGTGCAATTTGATAATTAATTTACATAGCAGCATCACTTATATTGGCACCTCTATGTTCAATGCTGACTGTGTAAACCGCTTAGAGAGTGCTGTATATTGCTATTAAGCAGTATAAAAGTCTAAATAATAAATAAATAAATAAATACTGTTTCTTATCCATAACATGCTGCTGGTCCTTTTACAGCAGATAAACACACCTTTATTATATTGTTTACCATTATTCCAGTTCAGACATGTGGAATACCAGTTGGTGTATACAGATATCAAGCTAGTTGATTTACTAGGAAGGCAGTTCCTTATCCCTATCGGATAAAGAAAATCCGAAAATTATATATGCTACTTCTGTATTAGTATATTTTCAAAAATAGGTTGTCTGTATTTCTTGCAGCATTGAGGAAGCACAGCTTACTCGGTATATGGAGCTGACGCATGAAAAAAAAATACTTCATCATGTTGTGGAATCTTATTCCTCTTCCTTCTGAAAAAGTTAACCTGAGCTCCACTTTTGCAGAGATACATCCAAATGACAGGAAAACATCCCAGTTATATTATGATACTTCACAGAACAGCCTGAGTTGTTACTTTATCCCAGTTACATGTTAGTTGGTGCAGTACTTCTGCTTTCTGGTTTCTTCCTGCCCAACCTGTATTAAATCCCCACCTCTCACAACAGATGATAAGGGCCTTACCAGCCTTAGCAAGAGCACGCCAAGGTAAGATCAACTTTAAGATTCTGAGGTTTGCTCCTTTCCTTGGGATATTAACCATTACGCATGATTAATGTCCTTTCTTATAACGATTCTTTTTTTTGATAAATGAAAAGACATTTTGTACCCATAATGTAGGTTTAACAGATGCTTTGAGAACCCCCCTCAAATCTAAACTTTTCTTTAAGTATGCATGAATAATCCATCTGTGTGTGAGTATACAGACTTTAAAAAAACCCACCAGAAATATTCTATATCCGTTTTAAAATCATACACTTCTTTCATCCATTTTATTCTTAATCTTTACACAAATTAAGGTGTCTTAAACGTTCTGTCACTAGCAAACCTTTACAACGAATCAGGATTTCAAATAAAGTTTTTCATTACAATTTGAAATATCGTTTATTTGTACTTGGTAACTAATGAAGGCTGCAATTTGCTCTTTTGTTTCCAACTACTTGGGATTATTATTATTTCAAGAAAGGGCCAATTTGTTCCATTTTCTCTAAAATGTGAAGATTTTTCTTTTCTTTTGTCTCTGACTTAATTATAGAAGCTAGAGTAGCACATACTTACAATATACTATATTTTCTTACGCCCATTAAACTATAATTACATCAAATTTCAAGTTTCTGTATATTTTTGTTTTCTACACATTTCTGAAACTTTTAACAACTTTATCCAGAAATATAAGGATGCCACCCATCTTTTAATAGCTATATATAAATCATGGTATTATAAAATATAAACAACCTGATAGAGTGCATATAAAACATTAACATTTGAAAGGAAAGCAACATGTTCAGTTGTTGCTGGATTTGTGATACCTTATCTGTTTAAGGGCACGCATCTGAAACGTCTGTTTTCATCTCTCTTTTTTGATATAATGCATAAATTAAGGCAATTTTCTGGAAAGGCTTTCATCCATTAAAAACAAAATAGGAAAACTTCAATGCCCATCCTAAATTTCTAAGAATTTTCTAGTGAACCATGTCTTTATTTTATTATATTCCAGATAAAGGTCCTAAAAACTTGTCTTGCCTATTCAAATAACTGTATTCACATATTTTTATATCATATGATTATTTTGAATTTTGGCAATGTTGGAAGTGTTTCCTTCCATACCCAATTCTAAGAGGAGGAGGAAGAGGAGGAGGAGGAGGAGGAGGAGGAGGAAAAAGAAGCAAACCAATTCTCTATTCTCATGTCCACCCCTACTACCTGTCGTCTGTAGCCAGGAAAACCTTGAGCATATCAAACCTTGGGTAGGCGGCCAATTCCCCTCCTTCCCTACTCCCTCCCCCTCTTCCCATTCCCTTTCCTCCACACCTCATAATTCTGTAAATATTTGTTAAA
>JANHFO010006099.1:98042-111082 GCA_032468095.1 Pareas carinatus | reverse complement strand
ACCTTGAAATGCACCCGAGAGACCACCGGCAGCCAGTGCAGCTCGCACAGGAGTGGAGTTACGTGGGCACGCCCACTCGCTCCAAAAATTATATGATAGTAATATAAAGATATTCTAGGAAAATCTGCATCACCTTGCATTTTTATTTTCCATTCCTCTAATTTGGAGCTCATTAATGCGAAAGATAGGTCTTCCACATAGTAATGCTGCCATTATTTCCCACTTTATCTGGAAAAAGGCGAGTTCAGTATTTGGGAGTAGTCTAAACATAGTTGAAATTAATATTTTAAAAAGTAATATATGGTAAGTAATTAGCACTTCTACCCTACTCACTTGACTCCAATTGTATGCCTAATATCTAACAATTTAGACCAAATACTTAAACATAGTTCTTGCCATATCTCCATTATACCACCCAGGGTAAGGGACGTAGGTGGCTTTTAAATATATGTAAATAAAGTTGTTGAGAGACTGGTCAAAGTAACAGGGGCATTTTTTTTTTTAAAAAGGATGTATGATCAATCCTCCAAGTTCCAGGCAACGCAGTATGCCCACAATCCTGTGATCATGATTCATGCACTAGGGTGCCTAGCTTGTAATTACGATGTCACAGGAAGCCATGGTCAAGCAAATGCTATTTGCAATCTTTCCTGCCAGCTTCCCACAGCCAAAGTCAATGAAGAAGTCAGAGGTGAAAATCACAAGTTGTTCCAGTATGTCTTGATTGTTCTTCTACCCACAGCACTCACACACCACCCATGAGCAACCTTCATCAACCCTCCTTTGGTCTCCTTTGACTCATATACATCTTGTGTCAGCCTTCTCAGGCCCTCCTTCTACAACTAGTAGATGGCCTGCACCAGTCCACCCAGGCCCTTCTTACACTACAGCACTCCCACCTCTTACCACTTAATCACCCATGCTTCTTGGGGTTACAGCAGCAACTAGGATTGCTGTCAGTAAGCAGGATTATCATTGCTAAGCATTGTGGTCATGTGACATCATGCTTTACAACCCCATGGCTTAGTGAAAGCAAGCCCAGTTCCAACTGCCATCATGAAATGAGAAGTGCCTGTATTTAACGTAACTATGGATATAGTTTGCATCCTTAAACATCTCATATATAATAATCTATTCTACCCTATCTGGGCACATCCAAAGATGTGATAAATGGCAAGCTAAAATGATGAATGAAATGAAAACTGAAAGTGCATTAGGATACAGCAATTTACTAATGTCATATTAGTAAAATGGCACCAATACAGTGATTCCTTCATTTAATATATGGAATGAGATTTTATAGTAAGCACATTCTCAAGGATTGTCATGAACAATCTTTCTAGTTCCCCACTCTAGTTTACCAAATATTTTTCTCTAAGTGGTTAGAATAGCAACTCAGAGAAGAAGGTCCAAAAATAACCAGGGAAAGACAGAACAGGTATTGCAATAATAGATATGACTGTATCAGCTATCTAGGGTTATGCATTTGCAGGGTGTAAGACGCTTAAATAAAGTTTATTTCATTTTATGGGTTTTGCTTAAAATTTATTTCTTATTTGACTACAAATCAAACCAAATAAATAAATAGATCCAACCTACGGAATTTCTTAACTTGAGAACTTGGTGGGACACCAGTAAATCACTAAGAAGCATATGCCTGTTTGATGGATTTATTCCTGGCCATTCTTACATATGGAGTACTGGATGTGGCAGTAAATCCCTGCATAGAGTAATGTACGGCACACAATCTGACTAGCAATATGTAAGTCTTGATTTTTAAGAGGAATGTTAACTTCATGTTTCAAGTTTTATTAATTCTTAACTGTATGCTCTGGTCAAAGATCAATACAGTGTCTCAAAACAGTAATCATAGTAAACATTTCTTAGTTACTACAAATAATACACTAGGTGATAGTTACAGAATAGTTTCATTGGAAGCAATAGTAATTACACAGTAGATCATGTTAATACTGCTGCACTATCTCCTGAATGTGTAATTAAATAATGTACAGTAAGTACAGCATGCTATGTTTAGAAAGCTGTTGATACCACATTCTGGATCATAATTGCAAAGATAAGATAGAAACTTTCCTGAATAATGATAGTGTAGCTAATATTACTCCTTCCTCCCATACAGAAACAAGATTGCTATCAGGCAGTTCTGAAAATTAACAGTATTAAAAGTATAGCAAGCAGCAGGTTGTCATACTGAAACAAACTATAATATTGTTTTATCTTGAATACAGATCATTGTTCTATGGTTAGCTGGTATACAGAGTTATGTGTCAAATGATTGCACAGATAGGACCCAATATCGGTGTTTAAGAAGAGCCAGAAGACTTCTAGCCCATACATGCATCCTGAATGCACCTCCTAATATAGAACATATTATATTTCAGGCTCATGTCTTGATACTCCCTGAGTCTTACTTCTTGTTCACACATTCAAAAATGTGTCGCAAAACTGTCAATCAAGTGTTCAGGTCTTAAGAAAGTAACTTATTTTTAAATAATAAGAAAATACACTTCTATTAAATACTCTATCAGTAAATTGAAAAGGACAGATTTCCACTATCTTTTTTTGCAATTAAAAATAGCAGGCAGAAAATTCTGAATTGCATGCGGGGTCCATATTCAGATCTAAATGAGCCATGATGGTGCAGTGGTTAGAAGGCAGTACTGCAGGCTAATTCTGATGACTGCCGACTGCCCGAAATTTGGCAGTTCGATTCTCACCAGCTCAAGGTTGACTCAGCCTTCCATCCTTCCAAGGTCTGTAAAATGAGGACCCAGATTGTTGGGGGCAATATGCTGGCTCTGTAAGTTACTTAGAGAAAACTGTAAAGCACTATGAAGTTGTATATAAATCTAAGGGCTATAGCTAAATGGAATATTTCATGCAGCATCATTTGCTTCTAATCCTCATGATTATTTCTGTAAAATTTCTGTGTAAAATACTCCAGCTTTGTTGCTATGCCCATACTGTGTCTTTTGTTTCTATATTTTTGTTCTTTTATTATAATTTTGTTTTAATTGTTTTATGCCACCTTGAGTCACACATCTGCAAACTGAACACATTAAAAACTGCAAGTAAATAAACACAATTATTTCCTACTCACAGATCGGGTGTAACATACTACGATTCTCAAGATCCAAAATATATAGCAAAAATATGAGATGCTAATGGGCAAACCCCTTTTTGATATTTAGACAAACCTTAAACATAAACAATTCCAATTGCACCAAATTTTGTCTGATTTTACCATTTACGTGCAAGTTTGGAATTATAGAAGAAAAATATTTAAAAGATACTGTAATAATTTGCTTCTAATGGAAGCAGTTTGCAATAAGTCTATAAGTACAAAGAGCTTTCAGCAAATCTGAACACCTCTTATAAAATCAACTCCACTTTAATTTTCAGTTCCGCTAAGACTAGTTACATAATGAGCACAAAACAAAAAACAATATGCATCCTTTCAATTTTTTATGCCAGAAAGAACAATAAAACTATAGATCTTTCAAGCTAATAAATTAGTTGCATATTTAAATATTTTCTTAAAACCAATTTCTCTTATTGTATCTCATAATGCTGAGCAGTTTAGTAAGCATAGTAAGAAATTATTTATAAACAGAATAGATTCTGGACTCAGCTTGTGCATAGTAGCTCCCTTTCGGCTAGGAAACAGTACTAGACATAGGATGTATGCAGTAGATGATCTTTATTAGAAACACAATAGGGATGGATCAGGCCCTTTGTTCTATTAGGACTCCCAGTAGCTTTTGATACCATCAACCATGATATCTTCCTGTAGTGACTGGTCTGCATAGGTTGAGAATAGGGATTAGCATTACGCTGCTACTATTCGGTTTCTGCCCTAATGGAAGATTTTAATCAGTGAAATTTCACAGGAGTTGGTGGTCTCCACCTTGTTTAACATTAATATGAATTCATCTGATCATCCAGCAAATTACAATGCAATACTATTAGCATAGGGAAGGTATTCAACTGAACTACAGCCAAGTTGCAATTATTGTTTGTATTTCATGGTTCTCTGTCAGTTCCAAAGTTGTCCTCAAAAAGTAGTACACCAGAAACTTCAGATCCTCCTGGACATATAGGTCTTATAGGATGAGCAGGTGGAAGTAATGGCCAGTAGATTCTTTTCCCACCTCTGGCTGGTGTACCATTTTTGGTCTTTCCATTAACTGGACAATCTAGCTATAGCAACTCATGTACTGACTTCTCTCAGACTTCAGCAATAGAATGTGTATGTGGTTATTCATGAAGAGTACCGAGAAATTAGATTTGATCCAATATGCAGTAGCCAATATACTACAGGCACTAGTTGCCATGGTCACATTACATAGTCTGTATGCCTACATTGGTTACTAATAGGTATCCTGGCACAATTCAAAGTTCCATTTCTGATAGATAAGCTTAGGACTTATAGTTTTTTCCCAGGACTGCACATATTAATTAGAATTGACCAATACAAAAATATCCTTACTTGGTCTAAGCAGTTGTGATGCTCCAGATTTATGAGGCAAGGGAAGATAAAGACAGAAAATTCAGTTTTTTCCGTTATGGACTTTTTTTAGAAGCTGTGGTTTCTGCTGTGAAAGCCTCCTGAAAGATTGTGAAAACTATACTCTTCCAGAGAATGCTGGGAAAGAAAATGTTTGCCCTCTAAATCTGGATTCTATTAGATAGGCTGTAGTACTATTGATTGTATTAATTTTCTTTTGATTTGTTATTACAAACCTTTCCTGTGTTTTGTAATGTTGTAAAGAACCACAAATTATTTGTGATTCAATGGAGTTTAATAATACATAAAGTAGTAAATAAATAAATATTATGTCTATAGATATAGCTATCTAAATAGTACAGGTATAATTGTCTAGTATTACTTACTTTAGGAAACAACTGTTGTCTGAATAAAAAGTGTCAAAACTGAGTAAACAAAAAAGTAAATAATCAATGTACATAAAAAGTTGTAAGTACTAAGTAAAATTAACTTGAGTCATTTAGACTGGAGATTATTTTCAGCTTCACTTGATTTTTCCCCCATTCAGATTTCCTTTTTAAAAACTACACACACACACATATTCGACTCCCTACTGCTTGAATTCTATTATGTTTTCACAGGTTTATGGACTTTGCATCACATTTAACTCATAAAACCTGTAAGAAAGCATCATTTATTATATAGAAAAGCTAGACTCATCAAGTTCATTGGAAGTTAAAGAAATACTGCTTTTTTGTAGTTTGCTGTGCTACCCAGTTCTGCACTTAAGGTACCAACTAATCAAACTGATAGTGAATATAAGATTGGAAACAAAGCTTTATATGGTTTGCTTAACTGGTCTGAAACCTCCACCAATTTTAAGAAGGGAGGGGAAGACATCCTTTTTGGATCAGATACCCATTATCAACTTGGACAGAGCTTGTCTGAACCGCTATTATCTGCAATGATTTATGAGTGCAGGTATTTCTCTACCTGAACATTTTAGTGAAACCATAAATATAAGAAAAGACAGAAGCTGGAATTCGAGAATCGCTTTGAAAAGCCATCTGCAATGGAATATTATTCTCATTTGAGAAAAATTGTTATTCACTATCTAAATCTCAAGTGTATGATACTTGAATGGTATGTAAAAACAAGTTTTATAATCATGAATTCATTTCTACAAAGTGACCCAGGTAGTGATCTTTTTAAACATTTTTAGAGACTTAGCACATTTGGTAGTCAAATGAAGCAGGACTGTCCACTTTACAAGGACTTTAGTATGGAAAAGCTAATTTAGTGGGACAGGATACACACACACAGAAGTTCTGCTTGTGCAGTCTTGCCACATTAATTTTGTGTAAAATGTACACCCTGTCTTTCAGTTAAAGGTTAAGATATCTGTAATTAGGAAGGGATATGGCCTTGAAAGAAATAGGCAAAAGCAAAGAGGGCTGGAACAATACATATGTTTGCTTACATAATAACATTACTTATGTTTTTGGGAAATAAGATTCAGAATGGTTCCTCATAGATTCATTGCAATATATGAGAAAGAGAGGAGCTAAAGCATAATCTGACTTACAAGATGCCCTTTCAGATAGACCAGATCTGGAAACAGATTCAACTGGAAGTCTAAAACCATATTTTACAGAATATAAGTGTGATGGGACTGGAAAATTCTATTTTCTTAAGTCCACACTTATTATTTATTATTTTATTATTTTAATTTTTATACTTGTTCAAGTTACCAAGTTTGAAAAACACTGGTCTATAATAGTAGAATCTTAAAAGCCTAATCTTGCAAATGGAACAACACTAGGCCTCGATAAAGCTTGAAGATGGGCTAATATATATGGCTATAGAACTTAGCCTCCTGCAGCCTGTACAGCTTTCTGTAAATTTCTCAGGCAGATTTAACAGCAAGTCCACTCTAAAGCTTCTAATGAAATTCTAATCAAGTTTACAAAGCTGAAAAAAACTAATGCTCTTCCTTGCTTACAGAAGCAGTTTGCACCCGAGTCATGCTACATCTTGCTTCCAAACCTCCAAGCAAACCATTACTATGTTTGTCCCTGTCTTCACATACCTAGAAACCTTCACTGCAATCTACAAATACAAAAGCTGCAAAACTGTAGAATCAGGCCATGATCAGAAATTTCAGTGGACATTATACGCAAGAAGCCATTCCAAAGCATTACTTCATATTTTTTGCAAGATGGTCAAACATATAGTTTACTGAAAACATGAGTAGAGAAGGAACACAAGCACTTTTGCTACTTTGCAGTGCTGGTTGTTGAGTGAATTTGCAGTTTTTGCATTATTCTAACAGACAGTTGAAAGGAATGTTGGTTGGGATCATACTTGCTGCCTTTTGTCCACTTCTAAATTCAGGAGGAGGAAAGACAAGTATGTGACCTGCTACAAAGTATCTGGGAGTAATTAGAAAGGAAGCAATGTCACATGGAGATGCCATCACAGATCTGTTAATTTCATCCCTACTGACTACAAGGCAGTTTAACCAGAAAAAAATGAACTCTGCTCTCCAAGGCTACTGATGTCATGACAATAGAGATGGCAGTAGCTACATACCAAATGTTGCAGAAGGTGTATGTCCTTCTTTTACCTCCCATGAAACACTTACTTTGATTTTTTTGCCAGAACAAATGCTAATAATCAATCTCAATAGTTGGTCAATGACGCACAGATTCCGCTTTTCTTTCAGCCATTCCTTGCTCCCTCCACCCTTTTTTTATAAAAACAAAATCAATTTTATCAATTTTGAAAACACGAATAACATTACATAGAATATAATGTTGGCATGTTTTGACAAATGAATACACTTACATATTTTGGAATTTTTTGCCTCAGTTTAAAACTGCAACAGAACAACCTAAAGCAACATTTAAAATACACAATCTGTCTTCACCAACAGATTTTAAATTGTTACCAACATAGACCTATAGAATCATGCCCAAGCAAAGAAATGTACATTGTATTATCTCCCAATGTAAATGGCTTAAACTGAAGGTTGAGTGTTAGCTGAAAGAAGCTGCATGTGCTAATATACACAGTATCTAAAACATTTTAAAAAAATAATGAAAGGTGTCATCTAAACCTATGAAAATGCTTTCAGAGTTAATTCATCTAGCTAAGTATTATCTCTCATGAGTGGTACGAACATTTTGATATCACAAACAAAAGCCTTTCTCTTATCTATCACTTCATTTTTAATTAGACATGGCTGGAACTAGACCTATAACTTTCAAGAATATAAAACATATCCTCTGCCATAAAATTACAGCATTATGTTCAGTCCAAGGATTGAGCTGCATTCTAATATAAGTTTACACTAAATATGTGAATGACAGTCCAGAGAAGCCTTTCATAAGTGATCAGTTTAAATATATGAAATGTATACAGCTAGTTCTTCCCACTCCTTGAGTTAAAATTCTCATTCTTAGATACAATTGAAACAATACCATATGACCCCTTTAAAGATGGAAAGATGTCATATCAACTGGTGTGTGTAAATGAAGCACTTCCTTGGGAAGAGATTAGTGTTAGAAAGCTGGATAAGGCAAAGAATAATCAAAACAATGGCTACTATCATTTGATGTATTAAAATGTATTTTTATATCTTTGCCTATATAGTCAGAAGATGAATTGAGAAAAGAATTTAGCTTTGGGTCTGATTCTTATGTCTACTGAATAGGGGAAAAATAATTTTCATTTGATTACACTAAATGAAATGTGGTAGATAATTGGATGATCTATTTTGGAATATATAATTTTTTTTGGAATTTTTAGAGTAGATATTTTGTTAATATTTGTTCTGATTTATGATGTAAATTATATTAGCCATTTTTACTGACTTAATAATGGCTTGAAAGGTTAAATTGACACAAGAAGTTTTAAAATTCAGCTTTATCTGTTGTTACTTCAAAATTTATATTCAATTGTCATCTTAGAAAAGAGATATAAAATCTCTCTCTTTCTGTTTTCCTCATTTTTCTCTATCTATATCTAACGAAATAAGCAAATAAAAGAATAAGCTTTCTGGTGCAAAAAGGGTGTGAGCATTACACCCATTTGGGGAAAGAAAACATACTATTTGTTATGTACAGAACATATGAATAGTTGAAAACTATCTAGACTCTCAAGGTCTCAAAACTGCCATAATATAATTTTGAGGTATCTACTGATGTCTCCCATAAAACTAGTAATAGGAGGTAAATTAGGTCTTACATCAGGCAGAATATGAAGAAAATTCTCTTTTGTTGTTTATTATAAAAATACATAATTTTGTAATAACTAATACAATTTTGCAGAGTGAAAAATGAAAACTTTTATCTCAAGATAACCAACCTATTATGACCTTATTCCCTGCTTAAAAGTCTCTGGATGAAGCAGCTGATAAAGTTCAGCTTTCAAAAAATAGCTTCATTAAGAACTTTAATGAAGCACAGGGGAGCCATTTATTGATTCTTCAACTATTAAGATGTAATATTGTTTTAATAGTACCTCTATCTTCATTTAGGAAATAACCAATCAAGGGATCAATGTGCCGAAGACTTCATTTCTCAGTTTGGTTCAATGAATGCACTTTATTATATTTTTAATGATTAACGGCGACCACCTTCTAATCCTGCGCTGTTACCAGTAAGGAAAGGGCCGCGTGTATAGACAATGAAAAGAAATGAGCACGATTTATAAGGCTCGGTAGTTCCAAATAAAAAATAATAATGAAGAACAGCAACTCTCCTTGTTCTGCTTAAAGTAAGAGATCGCTCCACATCAAAGAAACTTACCTGCAAAGTATGCAAACCCCCACCCCCACCATGAACTGCTGTCAACCTGTGAGACATTTCTATTTCTCAGACATGTTTCGAATGCAAAGGACTGTTTTCTAGTGGTTCTCACAGCTCCACTTCCTTTGAGGTACAGATGTGTAGCCAAAGAGCCCAATCTGATAAGGCCCATTTACATATTTATAAAGACTCCTGTAAAATCTCGTATCAATTGTTGCTACTATATATAGTGCTTTTCAAAGTATCTTGTGGGCACAAGCGCTCCACTGCACCGTTCCCGTCAGGAGTCCCTGATATATCGAAAAATGTGATTTCAATGCAAATGTGGCCCACATCCCATAATCATACCACTTCACAAACTCTTTTCTGCTGGGGTAGCTTAAATCTAAACACACTCAAGCAGCTTGCTGCACTGGAGCAAGATTTCTTCCATATATTTTTTTCTTAAGTCAAAAAAATCCCCAAGACAACAATGCCAAGTAAGAAAAAAAAAAACCCTGAACGTTTTCTGCAGAAAGATGGGCCGTCTCCAAATCCTTGTGCCCTATCAGACAAATTAAAGTAAATCAAGCATGAAATGAAGCAGAAGAGCCCCGAGATAAGACTCCTTTAAGTCGTTTACAGATTAGGATAGAGAGAGGTGCATCTGGTCTCTGGCAGGGAAGGAGGCCAGTTTCTCATCTCACAATAGCAGCCTGTGTATAGGATTACCTTACCTTGTCACTGACAAGAGAGAAAGCGCCTGCAGAATGTCTCTAACTAACTTCCTAATGTTCCCAGTTAAGTTGCCTTATTAAAGTATTAACGGCTGCAATGATAGAAATACCGTTTTTGATAAAAACAAAATAAAGCAGATGCGAGTCTGATTTATGAACGGGTCAAGCCTTGATTAAATTGAGATGGGGGAAAGGGAGGGGGGAAGGCTAGGAACAGAGGAGCCTTCGCTTTTATCACTCAGATTTTGCTACTTGAGATAACACATTCTGAACTGCAATCACAGCCACAGCCCACTGGTTCAACTGGCCTTGCAACCAGGGGAAGTTCAAATGAGTCCTGTTTTTGTTACAGCGGTTGGCACTTTGTGACTATGAAACGACCTGCAGATATTAACCTTGCCTGCTACAGATTTATACACCAATGCTTTTAAGTATTCTGCCCCAATTTGCTGGGATCCCGGTGGTGCAAATTGAGAGCTCAATTCATTAGGAAGCAGGCTATTCCTAGGCAGCTGTGACTAGCTTCCTTTATTCCCCTCAAATCCTTTGGAAAGGCTGGCAACGAAGCACACACACCCTTGTCGCACCATACTCACAAATATAAAGCACAGTTGGCAAGAAGAGATGGAACTTGGCAAATGTTTATTCATCTCATGCTGTGCTGGAACAGTGGGAGTGATTCATTCTGTGCAGATGGTGAGGCACACTTCTCATGCATCAGTATTCCTAAAGATGGCCGGGGCCTACGTTTCCTATCATGAGCATAAAGCATTCTGCAGGTGGCTTCTTCTCCATGTAGAACTTTAGTAGGGAGTTAACAATCTTCACCTAGGCAGGCAACTAACTGAAAGCGCTAGGCCGGAAGAATCCTTTAAAAATAATTAAGATGTCAAACTATCTTTTGACTTACCTCCAACATGGGTGTGAAACATTCATTGACTAAACAGCAGCATCCAAGATACTTGCAATTTTAGCTTCTTTAAAAGATGCAGCACTTGAACGCAAAGCAACAACTCAATTTAGTAAAGGTGAAATGAAAGTCAATATAACTTGTAATTTATATTGTAGGTTGATAAAATTGGAATGTCCAGTTTTGGAGAAACAGTAGCACTAGTAGCTCTTTAAAATGTGAAATGTATTTCCTGTGATTTAAACAGATAATTGAAGAAACCAACCCAGAGTTGTCTTACTCAAGGCACAAATGACCAGGCTCGAATTAATATACCACGGACACATTATGCAAAGATCTAGCTTTCTGGAGAAGGCTCTAATACTACGAAAGGTGGAAGGAATGAAAACAGAGGAAGGCCAGCATGAAGGTGGATGAATTTTGGGGTAGAGTAACAAGGATAATTTCATATAACTGGAATGAAACTTGCCCTAATTCTAAGAAATGGGTCCAGGACATGAGTTTTTAATTTGAAGAGCCTCTGAGTTCTAAAAATGAGATGACACTTTTTGTTTCTATTTTGTCTAGATTGAATTACAGGTTTATCAACTGTATTAAGTAAAGATAGTTCTTTATAGTTATTGCACAGATTATTTTTTGTTAATTCATTGTAATATTATGTTCAGGGTTTCTTTTCTTCAGACTCAAAAAGAAATATATAAAATGTATCTACTTTTGCCCTGTCTAAATTATATTGTGAAATTGCTATAGTCTTAATAAAAATTCTGTATAATTTAACTTGATTTCCATTACATTTGTTCTCACCTTCTTAGTACAAAGTGATTGTGTTCTAACTAAAAAAAATCCTCGAGTCTTCAAGAAAATTATTTCTATGCCATGCTGGTGTCTCTAAAGGAACATGGATTAAAACAAAGAAAAACAAAGTTATACAGCTGTTCTGCTTCCAGGAAACAGCATGACTTAAGGATAGAAAATGAGCACATGTGCAGAAAAAGCTCTACCAAAAAAAAAGCTACAACTGTTTCTCTACATTACATTCACTCCAGGTATTTGCTAAAATCCTTCATGAAAGATTTAGCAAGAAATATGCTGTATAATTTAATTTCATGTCTACCAATATTTATTATGACATTATATTCTGCATAGAATTATAAACCTTTCAAATGTGCTTAGATAAGCAATAATATTGTCTACTTATTACATTAGTATCATCTCCTTTAATATACACAAGGTTTCATCTCTTATTCCTTTTTTGTACCTTATTCCTAAAATATGATGGAGTATTTAAGTTATAGAAATACAGATTCGTTCAAAACCAGCCAACAAACCAGATCTGAGGAAGAATGTGAACACATAGCATTTGCTGACGTCTAGTTTTCTAGTACACTCTCAGAAAAATTATTGCTATTAAATTGGCACTAACTTCATCTTATAGGAACCCTTGCCCATTTCATGTGTGTGTGTGTACATCAGCATTGGTGATAGATCTAGCTAAGTGACAGCAACATTAGGAAAGAAAAGCTGGAGAAGTACCAGGGCCCAAAGAAGGAACCAGAGATCATGTGGAAAGTAAGGGCCAAAGTGGTTCCAATGGTGGTTAGGAGCACTGGGAGAGTGGCTCAAACAGATCTTAAGAATAACATCAGAGCATTGCAGAAGAATGCAATGCTAGAAAAGCTAAGGTATTTACACAAAACCCTCAAACTTCCAAGTCTCTGGTAGAGGACTAGAAATTGAGGAAGACACATACCACCCAGGGGGCTGAAAGGGGAATTTTTTTATTAGCTACTTTATCTTGTTTAAAATGTCAATGTTGAAAGGGCAATCAATTTAGAAAATCATGTTATGCATACTTAAGGAAACTGAATCTATGTATAGTTGAAAATATTTAGCAAACAGTCGTTCATTTACTGAAACTGCAGACGTTTTGCTATCAGCGCCTCAATTGCTTCCAAATAGAAGCTTTAATTTGCCAAACGGACTCACATATTACATATATATTGCGTGAAAATTGTGAATATTAAGTGAATATTTTTTAAAATAAATTGCTTTCATATTAGGTAAAATAAAAGTTAATAGGCTCTTTTAAAAAATATTCA
>JANHFO010006099.1:62779-77533 GCA_032468095.1 Pareas carinatus | reverse complement strand
CTTTTGACTCTGGACTCGGATTTGCCTCCCACCCCCTCGGACGGAGCTTTTATGGCTTGGAATCTGGAACTGCCTTTGAACCTTGTTTGATTTTGCCCTGGCCGAGCGGCCCAGAACAAAAGGTCTGGATGGGAGTCAACAGGCTCAGACTTAACCCAGACAAGACCAAGTGGCTGTCGGTATTGCCTCCTAAGGATTATACTGACTGCCCATCCATAGTCCTGGGAACAGAGAAATTGTCCCCTTCAGAACGGGTTCGCAATCTGGGTGTCCTCCTAGACTCACAGCTAAAATTAGACCACCATCTGACTGCTGCAGCTAGGGGGACCTTTGCACATGTCCGCCTAGTGCACCAATTACGACCCTATTTGGATCAGAAGGCGCTCCGTACAGTCACTCAAGCCCTTATCAACTCACAGTAAGATTACTGTAATACACTCTACATGGAGCTACCCTTGAAAAGTGTTCGGAGACTGCAGCTAGTCCAGAATGCAACCACGCGAGCTATTGTGGGTGTACCTAGATACACCTACATTACACCAATTCTCTGTGAGCTTCACTGGCTCCCTATTGGACTCCGGACACAATTCAAGGTGTTGGTTATCACCTTTAAAGCCCTACATGGCTTGGAACCAGACTACTTACAAGTCCGCCTTTTACTGCATGTCTCCCAGTGGCCGATAAGATCCCACAGAATTGGTCTTCTCCGAGTCCCATCAGTTAAACAATGTCGATTGGCGGGCCCATGGGGGAGGGCCTTCTGTGTAGCTGCCCCAGCTCTCTGGAACCAATTACCTCCAGAGATTCGGACCATCGCCACCCTAATGGACTTCCGAAAAGCTTTGAAGACCTGGCTTTTCCGGCAGGCTTTGGACCGCTGATCTCGTCTGGTGATCGGGCGAGATCTGGCCATGAATGGTATGTGTGTTCTAAAAGTTTTTTTAAAATGTTTTTAATTATTGGTAATATAATCTATATATGTATGTAATATGTAATTATGTAATATTGTAATATTAATATGCTGTGAGTCACGCAGAGTGGGATGGGATACAAACATGATTAATAAATAAATTAATAAATAAATAGTTGTTTCAACTGAATCCTTTACGTTTCACACTGCATTTCTATCCCAGATGTATACTGCATGGAAGGATGGAAGACTCCAAATAGAATACCTGGCTTCAATACAGGTGAATATGCCACTGTTCACATACAATCATAGAGTCATAGTGGTGCAGTGGTTGGAATGCAGTATTGCGGCAAATTCTGCTGACTGCCGACTGCCAGCAATTCAACAGTTCGATTCCCACCTGCTCAAGGTTGACTCAGTCTTCCATCCTTCCAATGTTGACAAAAAGAAAATTCAGATTGTTGATGACAATATTCTGACTCTGAAAACCACTTAGAGAAAGCTGTAAAGCACTGTGAAGCAGTATATAAGTCTAAGTGCTATTGCTAGGTGATAGTACTATTGCAATAATTACAACAGGAGAACATTAATGTCAACTAAATGCTCTACCTTTAAGGCAGGACTGGTCAGCTTTTGACACAAGTTGAACATCTCTTCTATGTGTCTCAAAATTATCAGAGGTACGAGAAGATAAGCACGATTTACAAAGCTCTCTGATGTTATCAAACTTCAGCAACATTATGCCGGGAAAGAGTTGACATAATTTAAACCCTACAACTCTTATTTAATGGATAACCACCTTCTTTTTCCATTTATCCTACAAAGTCATCCAACAAAGCATTCAGATATTTACTAGCTCTGCACCAAATTGTGGCATGCTAATAGAAGTATATAAATCCCAGGCACATTTCCTAGGCCTTCAATATTTTTCCTGCTTCCCAGCTTGAGAACTTTGAGCACACAATGTTAATCTGCAGGATATCTCCAACACAGCTGGAGGTAACTAGCTTGATAAAGGTTCAATCAATGTATATTATTGTAAAATGATATTCTTGGATACATTGCTTAGGGCCCAATATTATTCAAGTCTTTCAGTTTGAGAAGTCTGAGCATTCAACTTCAGTCTGCTGAACTTCTCTAACACATCTTCATGTGGACTTCTGCATTTCATATATGAAGGTGATAAAATTGAATCAACATTGGTTGAATGTGACATATTAAAATTTAATGTGTGTTTTTTAGTCTGTTAGTTCTGCCTGTATTGACTCATAAATTCAGTAAGTTAAAAATAGGAAAATCTGCATTTAAATCAATATTTAAATGTGTTATTTAAGCTAGTTTCTTCTCAATATTTGCATTTATACACATACTATCTTTCAAAATCCATATTCAATATTATATGACATACTTTTTGAGACCAGAACTCTACTGAATATATAGGACAAAAATGCATGTGATATTTTTTCTATCTTTTTAAATTTCTCATTTATATATGTTTCTTTTCTGAAACCCAACTTTGCTCAACAGCTATGGACAAAAGGGATGAAGGGGAAGATAATCACAGGTTTTCTGCAACAATAATTTAGAACCATTTTACTTCATGTTTTCATGCTTTTTTCTTTTGACTACCGCCTATCACTTAGTAATACGTGCTTATTACTTACAAAGTGACATTTTTAAAAATGCTTGTGACAAGCACTATGTTGTTTTTATATGAAATGCATAGTTTTCCAATTGCAAAACAGGATAGTGTTCAAAATTGAGATTATAATATAAATGCTTCAAAATCACATTCCAAAATTCAGGAATAATGTACATGAACATTAAAATTAATATAGAATTTATTTTATAATTTCCAAAGCACAAAAATGACAATTGAGTTACATTAATTGAAAGTTTTACCTCTACCATAAGTACCAGAATATAACCAATCCTTTGCATGTATTCATAATGTATATGCCAGAAAATAAATATATCAACTGAATCCCTAAGCTAAGCATTCATAGTGTTACCTTTCTAACATTGTGAATGACCTCTATACAGACTGCAAAAGTAAGTTTACGTTTCTGTTGGATCTGCTAAACTGAGTTTTCATGTTAATTCTGAGGACCATCTCCCATACAATGGAATACATCACAGAGGAATTATAATAAGATATATAATGATATTTTCAGTAGCCAGTCTGGCCTCTTTACCCTCTCTCTCAGTTAATCAAAGATGCTGAACTATTATCTAGGTACCGAATCAATGTGATGGTGGTAGATACATTGGACTTGAGCACCGCCCGCACTAAATGTCAATAGGTTCTCCAAACAGGCAACTTTCCATCAACCATAAAATGGGGGAACTATGCCTGAGATCTTCAACATACAAACAGGTACTCTACAGCTGATCTATTTGAGTCTTCATTAATAAGGATCCTGATAAGTTTGACAAAGTTGTTGCCTTACTCCCAATGTATAGCTGCAGGAAAGATTGTGAATCTTCTGTTATTGACATTTCCGAACTATTCATGCACAACATACACACTAAAAGGTTTTTCTTCTGGAAACACTAAGCTAATCATTTTCTTTAGAGGACTACTATACAATTCTTTACATAAAAAAGGTTATCAAGCAATGCATATTTTCATATTCCTTCTTTATATGATCTCTGTTTATATACTATATGAATAATGTCTTTGTAATGTCTGCTTGAACTAAAATCAAGGAAGTGTTGAAATGATATGGCATAACTATCACTGTATTTTAGATGAGATCATGTCAGGTAAAAGAAAAAGCTAACAACTACTAGGAATCCACCAGAATTCTCTGACAGTTGTGAACTGACCAAAATAGTATCTTTTTGAAGAAGTCCAGAATGCAGAAGATCCTAAAAATTCACCGGGAATTGTAATGTGCTATCGTAAGATATAGGTAGCACAGAAAAAGTGATTCGAAATAACATTTTAAAGGATATTTAATTTCCTGAGTATGTAATCCACATAAAATTGAGTGTTTGGGAACTAATAAACAATAGAGTCAAATATTCTCCAATATTTGTTATTCAATTCCATTAACATCAATATGCCATAATTGAAAACCAAATATATTCCAGAATATTTCCCTCAAAATTAAGTTTAACTGGACCTACAAAATGAATCCTTTTTTACTTCAAAAATGATAATCAAAAAGTTCACTGGTTATGCTTATATTTTAATTTTAGTGATTCCTGTTGGCTTCTTGGAAAGGCAAAATCAGAAGCAGATTTTTATGGATTTCAAATGCTCATTTAAAACTGATTGCAATATCTGATCTTAAATAAAACTATTCCTATTCCATAAGAATCGTAATTGTAGAAAAATAGTTCTTCTGATATTTTTTTTACTTGTGTAGCAACTACTCATTCTGAAAAAGCAACCTCTAGCTTTAGAAAAAACAGCAGAGGAACACACAGAGAGACACAGAAAGTACCTCTATACGTGACTATATAATTAGAAGAACTTGACTCTATAATTAGAAGATTCTTGGATTAAATAAACTCATGCCACAAGAGAAAATTCCACTTTTGTATATAACATAAGACATAGGATAGTGCTGATTTTTAAAACCATTATTCACAAATTATAAACAGTAACTTTGCTTTTTTATGCCATTATTTTAAGAGATACCTCTCATCATACATTATACACTATCTTTGCTTGCCAAGAATTACTGTGCCCTTCATTTCTTTAAAACTCCAACATAAAGGCTCCAGGAAGAATTAAAAATAAATTAAAAAGAAATAAGGCGGTGTTAGCTTGAGAAAACATGAAGTATTTTCAGAGAATGATAATGTCAGTCCTAAGGGGGTTGTGGGTCTTGATGCCAAGTCAAGCTGGGGGCTGTTCAATCACCTCTATCACGGCTCTATCAATGTCTACTGTTCAGTCAAATCCAGAGAAAACAAGGAGTCAAAGATGCAGGTCAATAAGCTTATAGGCGATTTGCACAAACGGTTCCTCCAGCAAGGTAAAAAACAAAGTCATATTGGCTTTTTGGGAGGGTTTCTTTTTTCCCTTCCCTTTTGAACTTTTTGGGCTAAGCAAGCCCTGGAAAACTCATCGCTATATACAAGACACATGCAAAGGATGGGGCTTCATAATCCTGTTAAGAAAAAAAGAGCCAAATTGTCCATAAAGACTTCCCTTTGGACCTCAAAATGATTACAGGTAGAATTGTCTTGTCTTGATTCTGCTTCTAGCTGCTTTGCATTAGAAAAACACAAAAGATATTGTTGGGGAGGTAGAAAATCATTACTGATGCAAAGCATCTTTTTTTAAAAAAATAACTTGAGCTTTCTGATTATCTTAAATATACACACACAAAAAGATAGCAAATAAGTTGGCTGTGAGAACAAAATTAAAAAACTGCAGAAAATATTTACATATGGTCACATAAAGTCAAAAAGCGGATGGTAGTAGGAACTTTTCCAGGAACTTTTCCAAGGATTTCTTTAGCACTAAAATGGTGCCCCAAAGAGGTCCCTACAAACGCAGCAGGAAAGAGAAAAAAGCTAAGTAAAATAGCAATCCTGTTTAGTTAAAACACTCAATCAAAATCTGAGGTCTAGCTTCTGGAATCAGCACCAACTTAATCTATCTGACTTCACGTTTTTATTCATACCCAGCCAGTCACCTACCCTGAATTCTTACAACATTCAACATCAACCTTCAGTGAAGAAGAGTCAACCTACCAATATCAACTGGCACCAAATATTTCTATGAGGCTTTGAAACAGCTGTATGGATGTGTGTGTATATGCATATAGCTTAAATAACATGGAAAACAGAATGAAAGCTTGCAAGTATCTTCAATAGCACCTCCTGACAGCACCAAGAAGAGAGAAACTATCAGAGAATAGTAGTGTTTCCTAATTTCAGCTCCTTCAAGCATGCTAAAAAAACCCCATGAGTTAAAAGTGGCTAAGAGATACAGGAGTATCAAGAGAAATGTATTTATTTATTTGTTTGTTCAATTTGTATGGCCACCCCAAATGTCTTAGATCACTTCTTGACTTGGTCTATAAAGGTGTCCAAAGCAATCACTTTTTTCAAAATTCCTGAGATAATTTAACATCTCTTTTTGCCACAAGGGCATTCCTTCTCAAACAAAAGGTCACGGGTTTAAAGAATTGCCTTTGGGTGACTGTATACCATATCCAGGTGCAGGGCAGGTTCAGGAACTCTTAAAATAAATGGTTCATCAATTTTGACATGGAGGTTGACCTAATGGGCAATCTGCACAAGGATAAAAACAAGGAAACAGAATCATTGACTAAGGTGGGCAGCCCGACAAATAAATAAATAAATACATGGGCTGGTCACATAGCACCTGATGGCAGGTGGACTAAGGCAGTCATGGAATGGATTCCACTTGACATAAAGCATCCACAAAATACCTAAAACAAGATGGGTCGACAATATCAGCATACATATATATGCTGTTAAATTAAGGAGAAAAAAATGGGATAAAGATTAAATATAAAAAAGAGCAAACTAAGAAAAACAGGTAGAATGACCAGCAGGAAGACATTAAATCTATGAACATCTTGTCCATTCTAGTTTCAGTTATCAATAGTAAAGGAATAATCATGACGAAATACTGTAGATTAGCACTTGGTGTAGGCATGAAGTCCCTGGTAGAGATGCTGTAATATCAGTTATGATATCTCTATATCTCAAAGATCCGAATCAGGCAAACCATGGCATTCCCTGTGACACTCCATAGAAGTGGAACTGAACTTGAAGAAAGAGTATAGAGACAATATTGACTCCTGTGAACTTTGGTTTTGGAGTAGACTGTTGAAAATATGGATAGCCAAGAAATCAAACTGTTGGATCATCTAAAAACCAGCCCAGTGTTCTTACTCAAGACAGGACAAGGCTCAAATTATTCTATATTGGACATATTATAATCAGTCCGAGCTTTCTGGAAAAGGTTCTAATGCTGAGAAAGGTAGAAAGAAAGAGAAGAAAGAAACGCTGGAGGATCTGAAAGATCATAATAGATATAGATCATTAGAGAGAAATTCTATTACTAGGAACTGAACTTAATTTGATGAAACATAATCAATCAATCTAGCATCAATCAGGAGTAGCATTATAGTCTATGGTTGCTCAAACTGACCTCAGAGATTACCTCAGTAGGCAGAAGAGCTGTCAATAAACAATTGTCAATAAAGCATTAAGACACAACTGACTATGAAAAAAGTTACTAAGAAGTGGCCATTATTTAACATATATTGCTCTCCCAGAAAGATATATCCTATAATGTCCAAGAAGTCTTTTCATGTTTGTAAGACAGTTCCAAAGAAAACAAATTAATTTACATGATGCCTGAACCAAGAACTGCATAATACTGATTACCTTTATTACAAAAGTATTCCACATCTTCACAATTCAGATTCCCAGACTCAAATTCTGCAGAAAAATTTCCCTCCAGGGGAATGTCTTCTTTGGAAATAATGTCATTTTCCTCAGATAGGCACTCTTCTTCTTCATCCTCAACAGCATCTTCAAGGGGGCCTTTAAAAAAACAAGAACATTGTACCAATATAGAAGCAAAAGCCATCCCTAAAGATTTTATGTGGAAACAGGCGATCTACCAGAAAAGACCATAGGTAACAGCAAAAGATGGGTTCTAAAAAGTTGCTAACTTTTTGCAAACATACATATTTTTATGCAGGCAAAGATAGAAAAAATTTTTAGACTGTAATCAAGTATAGTGGACTACAGTATCTTTAATAAATAATAGTTGACACTGAAAGAGAAGTCTGTTATAAATTAGGGAATATTAATGATTGATGTTAGAAAGAATCGATAACTACTGCTTATATACATAAAGTGTGTATATATTCTCTCTCTCTCTATCTCACTCACCCTCTCTCTCTGTCTCTCTCTCTCTTGTATTAAAAGATTAGCTTTCTTAAGTTAAAATTTTAAAAAAAGACTTTCTCCCAAATATATATCAGGAGCTCCTTCTCTTATGCAGGGCTTTATCATTCCCTGAAAAGTTTGCCCTGTTCTATCATGTATTTATTGTGCATATAAACAGGAAAATACAGCAATTAGTTAGTTTGTTACCCTTTTCACCATGTACTAGATAGGTATACCAGAAAGACAGCATTCAACTTGCTATACTTATCTGATTCAAACAGTTTTGTTTCTGTCCCTTATATTCTCAGATTTATTTTCAGAATTTATTTTGCCATGTGTGCCAGGACACACAAGGAATTTGTCTTCAGTGAGTATGCTCAATGCCTACATACAATACTTACATCACAAGGATGCAATCAAGATACATTCATAGACAATTTGAATATATAAGCATAATCATGATCATTTATATATATATGTGCATAATCATGATCATTTGTTTATATAGGCATAATCAATTGTATATATCAGCATAAGACTGATAATTCATAGTCATAAAGTGATTGGTGAGCGTCCCGTTACTATTCCACTTTCCTCATAATTTAAAACTGTTCTTTAAGGTCTTGAGAGTCTCTTCAATTGTTCTGGAGAGATCAGTATGCTAGAATTATTTCAAGTTGTATTCAATGTCCAGACTGTCAGCTTCAGCACCATGTTTGTGCACCATCTTGTCAAATATCTCTAAGTACTTCCTATAATAAAACCTAAATTTTACAAACTATTTGGTGGAAGGAATGTCTATTAAATCTGAATGTTCATTAAATTCAAGCTTACATCAAATGCATTGATTCACATTTTTTGTTTGAATCATATAATTGATATTAAACTTTAATTTAATGTCGAAATCCATGATTTCACAGAAAACCGTGGATTTAAGAGATATTCATTCATTAAACAACGGTGAAGTCCAAATGTCCATTGAGTCTGTTAAATGTTTACTGTACTCCTATAAAGATGATTACTTCTTTCTTGGGAGTTCTCCCCTCTCCTCTGCTCTGCTCTGTGTCCACCTTCTTGAAGATTTGATTCTGCTGCCATTTATGATGAGCTCTCTATACCTGAGTCTTCTTTGTTTTCTATGGTAAGTTCAAGGAAGGAAGGATGCATCACCTTTTCCTCAATCAAGAACAAAGCCTGCATTTCTACCTGATATTATCAGCATAATATCCCAAACGTTACACATATTGGCAGGTCACCATGCCTTTCCTTCGGTCTCTAACCTTTCAGCAAAATTTGAGGTTATATTGTTTCTTTCCCCTGCCCCAAGTTCCTTCACAAACTCTTGTATCTGTGTAAGTCTCCTGTTATAGTCATCACCCTAGTCATCAACTCCCAACTAATTGCCGTCCTTCTAAAAATACCCAGGTTAAAGACTTGCCACAGGAAATCTAAAAAGTTGTTCATTCACTCGAGATTTTCTTTTTTTCCCTCTTTCTTTTGCATTAGTTTATTCTATAATTCTATTTCTACTTTTTACCATAAAGCCAGCTGGAAAAAGTTTCTTTAAAAGTAAAAAGAATGTCTTTGTCAGCTCCTAGTGCTATTCATGAAATTTACTTATCTGTATTATCTTGCCATTGTCTTATACAGAGATTTTTTTTATTATTTATTTTCTATTATAGTTTTTACCTGGGGCAGGTCTATGTGGTTCCTATCCAAGTACTAACCAGTACTGACTCAGTTTAGCTTCTAAGATCAATCGAGACAAGCAAAATTCTATACATGATGGAGTTTTTAAAAGGAGGATGGATGCAAGCACCAAAGCTGACATGTATAAAAACACAATCAAAATTCAAGCTCAGCTAATTTGTCTGAAATAATTGAAAAGTTCATGTGAGATTTGAATAGTGTTTTGTGACATGATTGTACTTTATAACTTGATAACATGATGAATGTACTTATGATTGTGATTGTATTCATGATTAAGATCGTGGTTTGTCGATTGCAGCTTATATGTACATGACAAGATAATTGTACTTTATGATTATGAATGTATCTTTGATTGTAATCTGTTTGTTTATTGCATGTATGTAGGTATAGAGCATGGACATCAGAGACAAATTCCTTTTGTGTCCACACAAACTTGGCAAATAAATTCTGATTCTGATACACAATTCATATAAAATTATGATTAAACTTCATGTAATCTACTCCTAAAGGCAAAATTATTCCCTGTAAGGAACTCAAAGAAATTAAATAACTGAAACACTAGAAAACTTGCCAATTTGTTATTAATGGCATATTTTTCAGAAGTCACTGAGGACAGAGAAAGAAATCTCATATTACTAGAAACTTCATGGCAGTTTTAAGTAAGTTGTGGCACCAAAGCAGACCAGTTAGAGTAACAATATTACTCTGAATGCAATTACCTGTACTTGGGCCCAAGGAACAATTCTATGGTCTTATAAGTATTGTCTCAGATCTTATACAATATATCTCTTCACAGAAAGCCATTTCCCCCTTTCTACTTATTCTGGGTTTAAGGATCTCCAACCTCAGAAAGCCCTAAAAGGAAATGATCAGGAAAGACTGAAAGTCAGCTGGATCCATTTACGATAAAATATAAATCAGTTTGGCAGCTGATATAAATTTACTCATTCTCATGCAACAAGAAGGGATACTATTTATTTAGGAGATTTATTTCCTGGCAATCTTTGTACTCAATGACTCTAAATATATTAAAAACAAACAAACTGACTAGCAAAGTCTATTTTAGCCACATGATCAAGGCTGGACAGTTTTGGTAAAGGTGATAAAAACAAAATTTTAAAGAACTATGATGTTTTGTATTAGTCAATTAAAGAAACAAAATACTGAAGATAGAAAATAAGTCCTGTCTTTCAAGAAGTTATTTACCTACAAAACTCTGGATACAGGCATTATAAGGAACATGGGATGGAGAGGTTATAGTCTAGATATTTGTTTTATAATTTCATCCTGTTGGTCCCATTCCTGATTAAAATATCTTCAATACCTTAAAGTTAAACAATGAAGAAAAACATGCAAAAAATGGGCAACTTCATTTACATCAGCTCAGTCCCTACATTACCATATAATTTCCTTGGTGACAATGTGGAAGTACTATAGTTTGCCATAGCTCTTACTGAGATGCATTTCAGTGTCAAAGTCTAACTTGATTCACAAATCATAGCTCTAGAATTCTTTGAATGTCATTCATCTAAGTATCAACCATGCCTTTCTGCGCAGAGGCAAAACATAATATTTTATAAAAGTTATGTTAAACTTTATTTTTAAATTAGCATACTAATATTATTAAAATTATGTTTACTAAAATTTCATTGAAAGTACTTTTGTTAAATAGCATTATAGTTTAAATAATAATAAATGAAAGTAGTATATAAAAGTATTGATAAAAATATTATTTACCAATAAGTAATAAAGTCATTTTATTAAAAATGCAACATAGATTTTATGTTCTCTAACCTCAGGCAGCACAGCTATTACTCACATTGCATATGAAATAACTATTCACTTAGTAAATACATTAAGGAACTAGCACAACCTAGTTAACTGTTTATTATTAACTATTTATTACATTTGAGATATGCTAAACTAGTAAATTAGTGTTAGCATTATTATATTAGTTATTTTTAATCAGACTGCTATAGCTATCAAAATGAAAACTAAATACATAGACAGATAACCAATTTTTTAAAAAATGCTGAATATACCTAAATTCTCCTGCAAATATACAAAAATGAAAGCCTGATCCATTATGAGATTATAGCAAATTTTACAAGTTGGCAAAGAAATAAAGGGAGTCTCGTATGGCTATTTCTAGCTTATTAGCTTTCATCAAGGAGGCATACCCTTGATGGGATTCGAACCTGGGCTGGATTACTAGGCTAATGACTTAGCCACTGAGCCATAGGTTCTTCTTCCGTAGTTTTCTTCTTTCTTCTGTACTCAGAAAAAAAACAGTGCCTCATAAAAAAGCCTATTATGAAATATTAAACAGTAAAAGGTGGAAGCTTTCTGAATGAAAAGGTCAGTATAACATTGAGACTCTGTAAATATAGTTCAAACAATATAATTTTAAGCTATTGGATCAAGACAATTTATGCTATAGATTTAAACAGACATTGGTAACATAGACCTACTTTGGTATTCGACAATGATTATCCTCAGATTTAACTTCCCCTTTTAATCAATGTTATACCATAAAAATTCTTCACGGTTGCACTTGCCCGACAGAACAACATTCATCTAGAAGTCCTATGGACTTCACCTTGTCATGTTTTTAGCAAAACCTGGCACTTCCAACAGAATGTGGGATGCGATAGATGGGCGCTCCATTACTGCAGGTTTTCAATAAGAGATTAGACAGCCATTTATCCAGAATGATATAGGGTCTCCTGTATGAGCAGACCTCTACTGTCCCTTCCAACTCTATTATTCTATTATTCTGATCTGTTCCTTAATATTAATATTTTTTTTGTTTTATCTACATATTGAAATTTTTGTTGTGTTCCTCTCTGATGTGTTCTTCTTTTTCACATCAACATCATCATCATTTGTGAGTTTTATCTTTTGTTTTTCATGTTTATCCTTTAATCCTAATTGAGGCAACATAAAAGTTCCGTTAAATAAATACATAAATAGCTATGATGAAGTTTCATTTCTACAGCAAGTCAAATCTATCTGTCTGTCTGTCTGTCTGTCTGTCTCCATCCATCTATCTATCCATCCATCCATCCAACTTTCCTCTCTTCTCAAACTCCCTGTCTTGTATAAAAGTCATTTTACAGAAGTTTGACAAGGATACGAAGAATATGGAGTTGCTTTTTGAAGACTACAGATTCACACACACCTGATGTAATTGAGTTAATCCAGAAGACAAAAGCCATTATTCTTTGGCCAAGGAAAATGGGAAAAAAATTAAATGAACATTTTTTTCCTGCAGCTGTTCACTTTTAACATTAGTTGCATCAGGGGATCTGTAGTAAAGAAACATTTTTATTAATTTTTCCTTATCTGAGAGAAGAATGTTGTGCGGGTTTTTTTTTCATTTATGTTCTTTGCCTGCAGGTAGAAGACTAGAGAACCATATAGTACAATTTTTTTTCTTTTGATTAATTTCGTTCCATGTGTTATGTTATTTTTATATTTAATTGATTTCAGGTTTTGCTCATAGCTGTGCATCTCTTTATAGATCTTTGCCTACTGCCTTTCTTCAATCAAGAAAGTTGAAGGAAATTACCTGAATTTTATAAAGTTTATTAAAAAGAGCTCTATGGGTATTTAAATTGAGTTTTGAAATGCTAATACAAGAAAGTTATTAGAGAATTTTAATGTAGGGTTCAATTTGACCTAAAAACTATTCAAGAAAGAGTCAAATTTTATTCAAATAATTTCTTTACATTAAAAAAAATGAACCCTTTGATTTTATAAAAGTGGATTAACATTCATCATTGCTCAATCTTTTGGCACCTTGGTGCGTGACAGAATTAACTAAGCTTGAGTATAAAGTTTTCAAAAGCCTTTAGATGTTTAAGTAGTTTAGAACTTTACAGCATGTTTAATAATGCTCTTCCACGTCTTATTTAAAAGGTCTAAATGAAATTTCCATTGAGGGGAGCTATTCAATTCAACCCAATCCATCTTCTCTTCCACTAGTGGGTTTTTTTAATTTTGAACTATGGCTATCAGATGATATTATCTCTTATATCATTTATACAAAATATACTATTGATGTCGTAAAATTATAATGGTGAATGGCAATTTTTGCAAGTAATGACTATTAATTTCAATGTGAACATAAAAATGCAAATAAGAAGATTCCTGTTCTCTGATATCAATATTTCTATTATATGAAATTATCAGGATTTACCTTTTAAGCATGACTAACATATTGAGAACTTGCCTTGATTGAAAATACTTATCTGAAAACAATGGGAAGTATTCACATTCTATCACTTTCACTGCCTCTGGCTATTATTAGTAGTAGTATCAAAAGTTCAGAAGTAAGCTTATCCTAGTCTAAGGAATCTTGACCATGTCTTATTGAAGATCCTTCTTTTGACTATTTTGCATATTTGATAATAAATTCTCGAGGCTGATAATACTTCTATTGTAAAGTAATATTGGATAAGGAGAAAATAAATAATGTCCATCCAATATCTTTGTACAAGTTATATATACTGAACACAAGTTATTAACAAGTTTTTGCCTATTCACATTTGTTATAAGAAATGAAAATAGGATGTAAGTAAATCTTTGAAGGCTATAATAATACTCAAGTGTGTTTAGTGATTAACATACTTCTTACAATTAAGTGAACCTTGGACTAAGATCACTGCAAGTTCAAAGAAAAAGAACACTAATTTCTTCTGGAAATTTTGCATCTCCTGTTTAAATATTCACTACTTTCTTCAAAGAAAGATTAATTTAGAATATTCATTCTACACACACATACACACACTCCATTTTTCTCCATCTCTATATCACAGAACCAATGCTTCTTACTGACACAGGAACAATATATTTAATTCATACATGTATATATTTCATATATATAAATAGAAATATGAATATTTAAAAATAACAGAGATTTACATCACCATAAATACCATTACCATGATCTAATTATATAAGTTTGACATCTTGTTATATTTAAGTTATAACCAACTGAAGCAGGCAAAGTATCCCACCTCAGCCTATTAAATAAAAACCAAATATAGCTACTTTTTGAAATATGAATATTTAATCCATCGACAGGCAAAGAAAAAAATATTCCAAACATCACCTTAGGTTGGATGTGTTTTAGGTCAAAGCAAATGACAGAACCTGCTCAACCTTCTCTAGGCTAAAAGACTATGCTAGGTCTGCCCATGTATTTTGATAGACCACCAGATTGCTACTGTTATGTG
>JANHFO010006099.1:45030-62679 GCA_032468095.1 Pareas carinatus | reverse complement strand
TAGATAGATAGATAGATAGATAGATAGATAGATAGATAGATAGATAGATAGATAGATAGATAGATAGATAGACAAACTTGAAACAAAATAGAGAAGTTGCATTTGGGGACAAAAATATCCAGATCTAGACAGAAATCCTAGAATGGATGTGTTGAGAGTTTTTAGTTGAGGAGGTGGATAAAGCATAAAAATAGTTAACAAGTTAGTTCCCAATTATCAAGGAAAAGATGTGAATGAGACAATCAGCAATAATAAAGGGGGAGTTTAACTATCTCAACATCTGTTTGGAGACAAACATTGCCAAGCACAGTCCTTCCAGAAAACATCTAACATCTCTTGTTGACAACTTTCTCATTTTAACCCTCAATCAAATATTGCCTTCCTTTTATGAAAACTCAACAAGTTTTAATATCTGCAATGAAAGGCCATCCCAGCTTTATTCTCTTGCCCTTTTCCAAAATGTTGTAAGAAGACTGACAAGGCATTAGAACTCTGTGTAAAATGAAGAGATGAAGAAATGGATATGAATATACACATCTTCATACAAGCCAAGATACTAATTTTACATGTGATAAATGTAAGCTTGTAAAAAGTAAGGTTGGCGTCAAGTTGAATTCAAATTCTGGTGACTTCACTCATGTAGTTTACATGGTAGGGCTATGTAAGTTAAGTTACTGAATCTTCTTTCTACAAGTGTTTCAGTCTTCCAGTTTTGTGTATACCTTTGGATTTCCAAGGCTCCAGTCAATTAGGCTTGGTCACCCTCTGCTGCTACCTGAAGTAGACTTTTAAGCTATAATAATCTCAGGGCAAAACAACTTAAAATATCTCCTATCTTGTTCAGTCATTAGACTTCCAGATCATTTTGCATCCCTTGGTCATCCCCACTGCCATTCAGTCTACAAGAAGAAAGGGTTCAAAAGTCCTGTTCTAGATTCTGCACAATCAATGATTGTAAGCACTGATGTAGGAATGTGCAGAGTTTCGAACAGTTGCTTTATCTTAATGAAACTTTGGTTGAAGGGCTCCTTCAAAGCATTTTGATGACGCTCCCCTTCTCTACCCATCTGCTCTGAATGTATTTATTTTGGAACCTTTGAGTCAGTGTTGACTATTTCTTGGTTTTATTGGCAAGGTTTTTCAGAAGTGGTTTGTCATTGCCTGCTTCCTGGGACTGAGAGGACAACTGGCCCAAAGTCACCCAGTTGGCTTCATACCTAAGGACTAGAATTCATAGTCTCCCAGTTTCTAGCCTGGTCCTTTAAACACTAGGCAAATTGGCTCCCTAGTCTGCATATATAATACATCATTCCATAATGCATGTCCAGAAACAATTGAATCAAGGTGGTTCCTTGAATCAGAATCAATTTTTTGGCCAAGTGTGTCTGGACACACAAGGAATTTGTCTCCGGTGTATATGCTCTATACCTGCATACATACAATAAACGAACTGTGATTACAATCATAAGATACATTTATAATCATAACATACATTCATCTTGTCATATTCTTTACACAGGAGGTACTCCTGTGCTGATTGTACGGGTATCTGATGTTATTTTGCCTAGCTTCACCTGCTTGAGTTGGATTAGCCCTGTCATGACATGTTGACAAGGGTGTATCTAGTCTAAGTGCAAAATTGAAACCCCAAACACTTCTGCCTTCACTTCTGCTGCAATCCACAAATGAAGCCGAGCGCTCTGACATCACATTTTAGACACACACGGACTAGAATAATGAAGATGTATCGCTATTCACTGGCTACCTGCTGTAGCAAGGCTCCATAACTTTCCCTTTGGTAGATTCCTCCATGGATCATATTTTTAGTTATGCGACATATTAAGAAAGAAGAAAAATATCTATTTTCTCAGACAGGAGCCTGTTTGCAGGCACTGCTCCTTTACATAATCATTTTTAGTCCGTATCTTTCTTGTAAAGAGCTATACTACAAAATCTGGAGATGGGTCGAGTCTAAAGCAATGTCCCCCAACATTTTGGGCACCAGGGACCCGTTCCACGGAGAAAGGTTATTCCCATGGACCAAAGTGGGCATGGTTTTGTGTGCTGCCTGTATTCAGTGAATGAGGCTTGGTTTTTTTGCATGGACCGGTTGCTGGCATACTACAGACCAGTCCCAGTCCATAGATCAGGGGTTGGGGACCTCTAGTCTACAGTATAACTATTTTACTTCACCCAATCATCTGAATTAAGTCTATTCACATAAAAGTGCAAATCAAACAAAGTTCTTTGTCATGACTAATGGACACACAGCAGGAGAATTTCTTGGCTGACAGGAGACCTAATGGATATATAAGTCTGTCAGCAGACACTGTTTTCTCACCTTTCCCTAACTCCAGCTCAACCATTCCTCTTTAGCAAATAATGGAGAAGTAAGGAAAAGAAACACTCCAAGGGAGAACAGCTATTATGACTGGGAGCTATTTTCAGTCAAACAACTATATTACAGCTTGCAGTTTATCAGGGTGAATTTAAAACAGACTATATACATATTATAATTTGTCAAATATTTCATGTTCATTTAAAATATATGTAGGCAGGTAAATGCAAGCAATCATAGATCAATCAAAAAATGATATAGATCAAAGTAATAATAATGAACAGAATTATAAACATTGCCTGAAGCATTATGAATGTGGGGGGAGTACTGTTACCTTCTACTGTGAAATTCAACTTCTGGGCATGGATGGAAAGTTGAATCTTCAAACATTTGTTTTACTTTCTATAGGAAAGATTGCCTGAGTCAAGGGCTATGTTTGTTTAATTTTAGGTTAGGTAGATGTGTACAGTAGTACATTTGTTTTTGTTCAGTTTTTTAAAATTGTTTATACTTTTTATTGTCGAGTCACACATTCTGAGTTGGGTGACCTTGTAAATTCTTTAAGTAATTAGTCCAGAAGTGTTTAGGTGTGGTTTGTACTACAAATATCAAACGGAAGCCTCCTCACAACTGTAGACAAAGTAGAAATAATAGTTTTCAACCATTTTTTTCCCACAAGGATACTTCTGAATATTTGCAATTACATAACATTAACATTTTACTAAGGGGATGCAAAACTAGTAGAATGTGAGGGGAGTGATGGGCTCAGTGGTTAAAGATGCTGATTTTAAATAACATATAATCTAAATATATTTTTCTTCAATTTATATCTCCAAATCTGTAATCCTGTATTGTATTTAATATTTTCATCTCTTTTAGATCTTACCTTTTATTAGATTTAGATTTATTAAATTTCTATACTGCGGTGTACAGCCAATAAAAAACACAAAAAACATACTATACAAAATACACAATTTAAAACACATTTAAAACAAAATATAATAAATGACTGGGAAATTTAAGCAAGCTAATATTAACACCAATTTGAAACCAGATAAAATTTAAAAATTCACAAAATTAAAAAATTCACAGGGGGTGTGTGTGATTAGGCCAAACCGGCCAGGCTAAAAAGATGTGTTTTTACTGCGCGGCAAAAAGCACAGAGGTCAGGAATAGTTCGAATCTCAGGGGGGAGGTCATTCAGGAGCAGCCATAGAGAAGGCTCTCCCCCTGGGAACATACAGGTCGGTGGGAGGTATTAGCTGGTAGAACGCAGTCCTGTAAATATCCGAGTTCTAAGCCATGGAGCACTTAAACAGTAGTCACCAACATCTTGAAACGCACCCGAAAGCCCATCGGCCACCAGTGCAGCTCGCGCAGGAGAGGGGTCACATGGGCACTGCCCCGGGCCCCCATAATCCTCCGCGCAGCCACATTCTGGACCAACTGGAGTCTCCGGGTGTGAATCAAAGGGGAGCCCCATGTAGAGAGCATTGCAATAGTTCAGGCAGGCAATGATGAGTGCTTGAGTGACTGTATGCACAGCATTCCGATCCAGAAAGGGGCACAACTGTCGGACCAGGTGAACCTGGTAAAAGGTCCCCCTGATAACGGCTGCCACATGATCTGTCAAGGACAGCCGTGCATCCAGGAGGATGCCCAGATGGTGGACCCTTTCCGTAGGGGCCAATATTTCACCCCAATAGTCAGCGATGGAATAAGCTGACTATGTCAGGACGCCAGGAGCCACAGCCACTCAGTCTTGGAGGGATTGAGACTGAGGATGTTGCTTCCCCATTCAGATTCGCACAGCCTCAAGGCACTGGGACATCACTTCCACGGCATCGTTGGGGTGGCCTGAGGTGAAGCCGCTGAGAGGACTAATAGGACCAGGATAGAGGAACAGCCCCTATCCCAGGCCCTCCAGAGATCATCCACCAATGCGACCAATGCCGTTTCGGTGCTGTACCCAGACCTGAAGCTGGACTGGAACGGATCCAGATAGACAGCTTCATCCAGGAAACGAGGGAACTGCCAAGCACCACACTCTCAACAACCTTTGCCACGAAGGGAAGGTTTGAGACGGGACGATAGTTACTTAAAAGAGCTGGGTCCAGTGAAGACTTCTTGAGCAGGGCCTCACCACCGCCTCCTTCAAGGTGGCAGGTAAGACACCCTCCCCCAAAGAAGCATTCACAATGTTCTGGAGCCAGCCTTGTGTCACCTCCCAGGAGGCCAGTACCAACCAAGAGGGGCACGGGCCCAATAAACATGTGATTGCTTAAGTCGCCCAAGGATCCTGTCCATGTCCTCGGGAACAACAGCATGAAGGGAAGCTCAGCCAATCTCATTGTCTACAAGTTGCACTATGACAATAAAAGTTTCATTCATTCATTCAAAACATCTCAGAAGACGGCAGCGCAAAACAACCTTTTCTACTCTATTGCCAAGAAAACTACACAGGAAATAAACTGAACCCTTCAAACATCAGCTTGACTTCATGACCATGTTATTTATCTATGTTATTTTTCAAGATTCATAGTAACTTTTTAATTCAAACATCAAAATCAAATATTTAAAAAATTACATTACAATTAACAAACTTAGGAAGTACAATGTGACTTCATGCTGAGCAGGAATTGTACAGACTAGATTTGGCTTTGAATCTTACGGAAGGTCACTAAAAAAAACCACAACATTTCTACTTGGTTTAGAGAAAGTGTAGGATACACATTTAACTTCAGTTGTCTTTATGTTGGATTTTTGTTAAATCTGTTGATTAACTTAACTTTGGATTTACTTCTCATGCAAAGTGGTTGTACTGAAGTTTGACATATGTTGGCCTCTAGTCATTTCTTCTTTTGAAGTACTTGAATCATCCTCTGTCCATTTCACTTGTTCTGTTAAAAGTTCTTGACTATTTTCATAAAGATACTGTTTTTAACCTCAGAGATATTTGGTGTAAACCTGTATGCCAGAATTGCTTTAGTCGTGAGATGGCTGGCATATAAATTGAATTAATAAGTATAATGTTGCATCCTAGGTTTCTTTGAAAGGTCATGAGTTTGATTAATTTTAGTTGCCTTATTCTGTGTAATTTTGAAGTAGTCTTATAAACTGCTGCACAATTGATCTTTATTGCCTTATCCATCTCACTTGGCAATGGATTTCGTGGTAGTCTGTGAATTACTGGCTGCTCCAAAATAAATCCATTTGTATAACTTCCTTCATGATCATTAACAGTATTTACTGTATATTGCTTTCCCAGAGCTATTTCCTTTATTAACATATGCATAACTGGAGGTTTACTTCTCATTATGGTTTCTTACCAACTCTGTTCTATCACTATTCCTAGCTAGGTTCAGTATCTTTCACTTGTGATACATATGGAAACTTATTTTTTTGTATTTATTGAATTAATCGGTTTGAATTCTTTTTTATATGATATTCACAAAGTATTGGAAGTGTATTATAGTACATATGCCTCACAAGACAGCTTTGTATCACTATGGGGATTCAAAGTTGATTTCTGACGGCTGGTGAATTTATTTATGATAAAAGACATGCATGAAAATAAACTGAATGCTTAACGAACAGTTCAACATTGAGCAGAGAGTAAAATAAAACAATGTAATGTCCCCTTTGCTGTTTAATATATTTATGGATAAATGTATAAAGAGTGATGTTAGATAAGTGTTGGTTGGTAATGTGAATTTGTATGCCATGTTGACTGAACATACGAATGATTTGCAGTGAATATTACATTGTAGAGTGCAAAAAGGCGCACGAATCTGAAAAGTAATACACTAAAAAGTAAGATAGTTCTAGTTGACAGAAAAAAATAGAGTGAACTCTTTGTAAGTAAGGGCAAGAAACATAAAAGTTAGTCAAATGCTCTGGGAATACTATATTTAAGAAGTGTATTGGTAAAATAAGAGACAGAGTTAAAAATGGCTGCATGAGGATTAAATACACCAGAAACTGCCCAGTACAAAAAGACAATGTGGTAATATACTGTAGCTGTACAGATTAGTAAGTATCAAATCACAAAATTAATATATGAAGAAAGGTAAAAGTTCAGAGGAAACAAAAGACCAATAATGTTTTTGGGTAGTGAATAAGACTCTGAAAAATATCGCTGTGAGAAATTTAAAGAACAAAGTATGAAATGGTATATGGACATGGTGAAAGAGATTCAATGAATCATGTTGGTGATAAATAGAATTAGTGAGACTTCATTTCGCTTTTCTCTTACTGCTTGTAATTTCTTTTGCACATTCCTTGTTTATTTCACTACTTGAGAAGAAGAATATAACAGTAGCAAAATGAATTCAAAGGTTCCCTTATAGCATATTGTCTTATTATACATTAATGTATTTAAAAATCTCTATGCATTTTCCACTAAAAAGGTATTCCAGGTTTTGGGCGGTAAGGGAAGACCTTCTCCCAGGCATCTGAATACTAGCTGAGTAGAGAAGGGTACCCAAAATAGATATTCTGACAAATTAGTTTAGAGATTGGGTAGAAACATAGAGAGGTGTACCTTCAAATATTATCATCCCATGCTGTAAATGCTTTCATGATTTAATATCAGTGATCTTAAATGACAGCAAACTGGGAGCAGAGAAATGATATATTAATAGGAAAATACAAGGATAAATCCAGTTTCCTTTAAAATATTTGTTGCAATGTTTTGCTTTTCCTGAACTATCTTTTTATTGTTTTAAGCTACACAACAAAGTATAGCTTAAAGATCTTACAGCAATCAGTTATACTCAAACAACTGCATATATTTCCAGTGAACTCCATACATACGCCTGCAATAATTAAGCTAAAGTTAATGGTCATGTTATTGTTTACATGGCTATTTAACCTGAAATGAAAGATTCAGATCATAAAAAAACTCCAATTAACTAAGAACTATTTATTTTGCTCCCGATTTGCATCAGTCACTGTAATTAACTTCTTGAAGGTATACTTAAACACAAAATGGAAACCAAATCAGGATTATTTTCCTTTTTTGTTAAAAAAAAGGTTGATTGCATAGGATCTAGTAATGAACACTGAATATTGGTTACAAATAAAGAACACCTCGGGTTCTTTGATAAATTACAAGATTGTAAGCAGTTTTAAGTAAACATTTGGTGGACATTTAGTATTTCTCATTTAGCCCCAAGTATAGGCTTTTATAGGATGCAATGGGGATAGATGAAAAATCTTAGTAATATTAACAACAATGGATAAGATAGTAAGACAATGAGAATATTTTCCTTTAAAAAGTGTTCAATTCATTAAAGAAATTGGAAACGGAAACATGTGTGGGATATTCCTCTAATCTGGGGGGGTGTATACGAAGAAAGAGGAATCAGCACACTCTTCTTTCCAATTCTTACACACAGACATAGAGGGAGGGAGGGAGGGAGGAGGAGAGAGGGAGGATTTTCTTGAACTGCCAGAAGCAGTAAACGTGTTCTAACTGTCATAGACAGCAGAAAATATTATTTTCTTCCACTATTATATGCAACCTATTTCATGACGTATAGAGAAGTAAAGGTGTAGTATTTGGGTATATAAATGCAGTTTCTACAACAAGGAATTGGAAGAAATCTGCCAAAAATATAACAGACAATGGATCCAGAACTATGGACCCATGACTGTCGCAGTATCCCCATGGTCAGGTCATAAAAATTTAGAGACTTGACAACTGACTCATATTTATGATGATTGCAGTGTTCCAGGCTCATCTGATCACGTTTTGTGACATTCTGATAAGCAAAGTAAATGGGGAAGCCAGAACTGTTTAACAATCGTGTTACTAACTTAACTACTTCAGTGATTCACTTAACAATGTGGCAAGAAAGCTCATAAAATGGGCCGAAACGTACTTAACCAATTTCTCACTTGACAACAGAACTTTTGGCTCAATTTGGTTGTAAATTGAGGACTACCTGTACTGCTATTTAAAAATAAATGGTACATTGTTTCATAGAAAACCTTTATGAAGAACCACCAGGTATTATGGTAACACTTTGAGGGTCTACCGCGATTCGGCACTCCTGAACTGGCTGCGGCCACCAGAGGGTGGCCAGTTCACCACAGGTCCATCTGTCCATATAGTTTCTAGACATTGGATCAACTCGGCACGAGGGAAGGGGGCTGGAAGAGGGTGAGGAACAGGGAATGGTTTCCCATCTCCTCTGCCTTGCCTCTGTGGAGGAGGAAATTTCTCTCCATCTCCACTCCCCTCCATGTCACATGAGCCGGACCAGCCGAGCCTCAATTTTTTTAGGTCGGTTCAGAATTGCCCAGTTTACACAGCAATGTCAAGCCGAAATGGAACCAACCATTTGCACTCCTGCTTTTGGATGAAGTGACCCCCCCCACACACACACACAGCTTTGCTCCTGGGCTGCCAATTTCCCAAGAAGCAAGTGACGGCGGCTGGGGGTCATCCTCTCTCACACTTCACAGGCCCTACTGTAGTCTCAGGGGATACGCCTAGCCTGTCAGCATCAGCGATCTCTGGGGCCTGCGTTTCCCCGCCAATAAGTCCCAGCTGCTAGCATTGCAGAGTGCAAAATGTTTGGTCCCTCCCCTGTGTGGCCGAAAGCAACTGATTGGCAGTCCAGAATCAATGGTGTGTTTGTGAGGGTCACTTCATTCAATAGCAGGAGCACAAAATGATCAGTCCCTCCCTCAGGGGGCCAAAAGCAACGGATTGGCAACCAAAAGCAAATGTGTGTGTCGAGGAATCCCTTCGTCCAATAGAAGGATCGTAAAACGGTCAGTTCCTCCCTCGCGCTGAGTTGATTCAATGTCCAGAAACTATGTGGACAGATGGCGAAATGTACGCTCCCAGTTAGCGGCGCTGAGTTCTCCCATCCCCACACTTTGATACCACTGTATGATTAACAGTTCAAAAAGGGATGAAGACAAACGGAAATCATAAAAGGTTCACAGGGCATAATGGTTGTATAGATGTTTCATTAGTTGCTCCTTGGCATAGTTTGTGGGGACAGAATTGTTATGTTTCACTGTTTTATTTCTTAGGGTTTTTTTACTGTAAATCAGAAAGGTAAGCTCATAGATTTGGCTGTGACCGAAATGGACTAGAAGGCCTAAGTTAAGCAAAAAATATATATTTTCATCATCAGTTTCCAAACTTTTATAGAAAAAAAACTCATGTGTAAGGCCCATTCCCTTTTGCCTCAAATATTCAATTGGAAAACAAGACATGAGGGTTTTAGAGTGCAAATCAAAACACCTCTCACCTGCCTATCCCTCCCCCCATCTCCTCTGAAGCCAGCAACAGAGTCAGGGGATGAATCCATTCAGATGTGCTTGACAGTCCACCAGTGCAGGATGGAGAGATCATGAGAAAAATTACTGAATGTTGCAAGGAAAACAAAAGCTATCATTTTATTGATTTTATTTTATTTTTAAAAACATCTTGCACATCTAGCATTTGTTTCAACATAGCTGCATTCTCGGGCTATTTGTGAGACCGACAAAAGAAGTAGCATTACACCACAAGCTCGGTCCTTTTTGTGTGGGTTGCAATGCAATGTGTGAAAGGGACAGAACAGAAGCTGTGCTCACCACTTGGGGTTTTATGTTCTTTATATTCAAGGTATACATGTCAAATCTTATAAAACCTTCATACATCACACACTTTAGGCCAAAAATAAATAACAGTACAAATTAAGTACTGCTACTGTTCCTTCATGGGGAAAAAAATATGTCTTCTATTATCATTTTCTTGGTCTACAAAAATGTGATGACAAGTACTGGGTGGAAAGTTACAAATAACAGTAATTTTTCGATACAACTAACCACATTACTGATGTTTTCAATTAGTGTTTCAAATTGAAATTAATTCCAAAACTGTTCATACAAACAGATTCAGTCAAACATTTTCTCTATTTCACAAAACTTTCAAACAGCACAAAGGCTAGGATTTCTGAAAAAGGACACTCTATTAGCAGCCACAGCTAAAAATAAAGCAGTCAGCAATCAAGACAAGTCCACCCAACTTTACTAAACTGAAAAAACAAGCAAACAAATCAGCATTAAGATAAGGTTTAAATGAACAATGGCCCTCTTGGTTTCACAGAGTCAATCAGGCATTTAGCAGTACAGATCACCAAGTTAATAGGAAAAGCTCTTTTTCTTCAGCAAAAATGCTTGGAAACAATATAAAACCAGTGTGTTGGACAAGGCAACCATATATCTCAGGCTCGTCTTGTTTATATACAAAATCTTGCTCTTAATTAGAACCCTCTACATACAATCGCCTCCGACCATTCAGCAACTGAACGCAATTTGTTTATGTGTGTGATTTTCTGCCATTGTGTTCCAAATTCAACCCTGGCTAATATTACCATTTTTAGATTATCGGTTACTGTGATATACCTGACAGTCCTATGCTAAGAAATAGTCTTTTCCTGGTCCTTCTCTCAGTTCTTTAATAAAAAATCTTGAGCAAAATTCTATTCTATGATTTGATAAATAAGGCATAACACTGCATCTCTCATCAGTTTGTTATTGTTTAGTTACCATAAATTCAGTTAAAATGCATGGTTCAGCATCTCAAGTAAAACAACAACGTTTGGAAATCAGAACATATGCGGCTATACAAATACTCTTCACAGGTTTTATATTGCATTTATATTATAATATTCATCTTATGCCTCTTAGCCAAACAAGTAAATGTATTTATTTATAGCAAACAAATATTCAGGGCAAAAACATTTTATTAATCACTACCAATGCCAGACAATGCAGTTAACACATCACATTGTCTATAGCATGCCTCAGAAATTATTTGTCACAAGAATGTGACAAGAACATAACTAGAAATTATTCATAGAACTCATAGAATCATAGGTTTGAAGGAATCTTGGAAGCCTTCAACCCTTGCCCAAGGCAGAAAACCTTATACCATCATGAACAAATGATTACTGGCATCCTTCATACTGCAATAGCAGCATTTTATTACATTTCTATTATTAAGCAGTTGTCTACCTCTCATTTCTGTCATTGGTTTTTATGTTAAAGTAGGGTACTTACAACAAAATTGTAGGCGATGAATATGAGCACTGAGAACAACTGAAAAAAACCACAGTTCTAGGCTATATATTGTGGTCACAAATGGACATTCCAAATGGTTTCTACATACTCAATAGAAAGTGTTCCACTGAATCCCATAGCATGTGTCCATAGTATGTATTTATAGATTATTAATTCAAATTTTTAACATTTAATTTCTATATTTATGAAAATCAGAGTGGTATACAGTAAAAAACATAATTCATAACAAACAACAATATTCACAGCAGGCAAAACAAGGCTCAAAGGTCTTTGTAATAGGCATTTCCTGAAATGTAAGAGAGCTAACAAGTTAAGGTACCAGGTTAGAAACTGGTTGTGCTTTGGGCACAAACTTAGCCGAGTGCTCCTAGGCCAGTCAGCCCTAGGAAGTAGGTGGCAATGACCAAGCACTTCTTAAAAGTATTGACAAGACAATTGCAGGGACTTGTCTAAGCAGTTGTCAAGAGTCAATATTGACTTTTATTAGTAGAGATTGCAGATCATTTGCATTTTCAGCTATCAGAGTGATGGAATCCACATAATTCATGTTACTGATATTTCTTCTTACAGTTTTAATTCCATGCTCATTTTCATATATTCAGCATATAGATGGATAAGGGAGAATATATCCCTTCTGCCAAACAGGAGCCAGTCTGGTTCACTATTTTGCACCCTAGTATGACTTTGAATAGCCTATACGGAAATTTATTTTATAACTGCTCTGTACCAATCAAAAATGAATCTTATGACATGATGAATGTATTTTATGACATGATGAGGTTGTTTATGATACGATGATATACTGAATGCATTTCTTGATGGTGTTCCTTTTCCTGAATGAAACATGACCAACTAGACATAGCAAAAGCAACTAAAGGCACACCAATTAAAAATCTAGCCACAATATAAATGCAATCAGTATTCCAAAGGATCATCAATAGCATGTTGAAAGCTATCATACCATCATCCATACTATACTTATTCAGCAATCATTTGTACTTGCAACAGCACTGAACAAGCAGTACGTATGACTAGTCAAAGGTCTGCCCATTGCAGAGCCCCCATACTCATATATTCACTTGACAACAAACCTGGATTTCCAACCATTACAGTCATAGGATCATGACTTGTGACCTTCTCTGCCAGTTTTCCACAAGCAGCATCAATGAGGAAGCCAGCAGGAAGTCAGAAATCACAATTCCTTGAGGTCTCACTCAAGAATGTGTGATCCTTGCTTAACTGCAATAACTGGGAATTGCCGGAATTGACATTTCTAAGTGGTACAGTCATGTGACATCACATTTCATGACTACATCACTTAGCAATAGAAACTACATTCCATATTGCCATTAAATGAGGACTACCTATATTGTCAATCTCTTTATACTATCTATTCACACAATTTTCTTGGTAAAATACCAAGTTACTATTGCCTTCTTCCATGTAGTATAAAATTTCATAAAGTGACTATCCATTTTCATGACTTTCCAATATCATTGCTGTCCAATATAGGTGCCTATTTGATTTGCTAGCTGGGAGAATTTCCATCCTTGCAAAGAACATATGCAATGCTTGACACAATTCTCTTAAATGAAAACTAAGAATTAATCTAAAACGTTTATGTGTCACTTTATGGGACTGAAAAGTATGTTTTCATTAGGTACTGATATTATTATATATAGACATGTTACCATTAAAATATATATATTTCATTATATTAAGCCATCACATAGAGCATATATCCATATTAAAAGAATAAAATAAAATGTATATCCTATATTATAAGCAGCACATAAAACCAAAGAGAAAATTTAAATAAAACAGATGATATAGGAAAGATTTAATCTTTTATTAATCTGTAGGTTTTCATCATCAGTATCTGACAATTATTACAACCGACAAGCAAATAAATTTCATAAATCAGGAAAAGAAATTGCATATCAATTAATACAAATGCTAAAAGGTAGAAAGAATATTGATGCTTTAGAACTTTGATATTGAGAAGACTTCTGAGAAGATTGTGGACAGCCAAGAAAATAAACCAATGAATCATCAAACCTAGGTTTCCTATTCAAAGCACAATGGCCAGGCTCAAATTAGTGTGATTCAGACACTAGTTCTCTCGAGAAATCTCTAATGCTGGAAAAGGTGGAAGAGAAAGAAAGGAAGACAAAGGCAGCAAAATGGATAGAGTCAGTTACAGTAGCAATATGCAACACTGGAAAAGCTGAAGGATTATGTTAGGAGCAGATCACCATGGGAAAAAATCTTATCTGTCTATGAGTTACTAAGAGTGGATATCTTGATGGCACATAAACATTATACTCAAAAGTAAACATAAACTTATAAATGTGTTGCAAAGCACCACTTTTTGTAGTTTCACACCTGATAACATCTAAATCTTTAAAAATACTCTGCAATGAATTTTCACAAGAAAATAAACTAAAGTTCCATAACTAATAGTTATCACAATGCTACAATATACAAATTGAAACATAAACTGTTAGCAATTCTAGGATCATCTGTCATGCCTTGATATTTAAGCAGGAATGTGGCGGGGCTGTCTTTTGGAGATGATCCCAAGCACTCAAAATATTTTAGTCACCAAAATAGAAACATTCTTCCAAGAAAACACTCTCATCTATCATTTTTCCATCTGATGTGTAATTTATCTTATCACGATTCAGTGGTTAACAATACTTTTTCTGGCACTTTATGAATATTAATTTATAATCATACTTTTGAAATATATTTACAGGCTTTGTTAGCAACATAATGATTTCTTATTAACTTAATTAACTTACTATGGGTTTCCTATTGTACTCAGGAGAAGCAAGGAATCCCAGATTCTATTATCTAAACCATAACATTCTGCATCTAGTTTATCTACTAATAATAAACAACGTTTCCCCACCATTCAGTACAGAGGAATTCTATGCATTCTGTTGCTGTTCTCAATGGAAATGTAATAGCTATTAATAGAATTTCCATGCTCAATTGTTACTTTATTCAGATGACTTTACAACCCTATCCCCCCAACCATTAATTCAATTATTTTCCTTTCCACCAGAGAAAACCACCCAATTTCATAAAGAGCCAGCTTGCTTTTCACCAAGTCGTTTTGTAAATTTGACACACTGTCCCCTATAACCAGCCATAAGAAATTCTAACCTAATGTTTCTCAATCTTGACAACTTTAAGATGTGCAGCCTTAGCATCTTAAAGTTGTCAAGACTGAGAAACACTGTTGTAACTCACATTTCTTTTACACTGAAATGTAGTGATTCCAAAGACAGAATCGGCTGCAATACAAAGGTTTCACAGCTATCCATTATGTTCAGCTAGAAAAAAAAATCATTACAATCAGCATATATTTGGAAAAGTCATGTTAAAAAAAGCATGTTAGAGCCATTTCCATTTAAATATAGTGTATATAATGGTACTTACTTAGAAAAGAGCATGTATTAAAGTACTTACATAAAGGAGAATGCGTACGAGTAAATCTTTTATGAAAAAGAAATTGACACAAATGTAACAGTTTTCCCGGTTTTTAAAATTATACTGAAATTATAGTGAATAGAACAATATATAAGTACATGAACCACTAACAAAGCTAGATTTTCATTCCTAAAAAAACATGGATTTTCCTCAATAACTTCCCTTCCGTTCCTTGGATATAACAAAAACAAAAATTCTCCTCTTTAATAAGAGACTTTAGTATTAACAGATTTAATAAACACATTTAGAGTACTTGTTTCAGTACACATGGAAAAAAATAACTTGTTTTTTTAATATGTTCCATTAAACTCTATCCTGCTCCAACATTTTGTACAAAACATTATGTAAAGACTCTACCTGATATTTAATGCAATAAAATTGTATACTATATGTGAAGTTTATGAAAAGATTCATGTTTTTAATTCTTTCATTTTTAGGAAGCTATTTTGAGATGTATTGATTAAGGAGTCGAACAAAGATAGGAAGGACCAAATTTCAATAATTCCTATACCACTGAATCTCAAATCCCGCCAGACACTTCTTCCAGCTAATTTAAATGATTTATTGTTTAAGGAAAAAATAGCAAGAAGTAGCAGTATGTACTATACACTAAATGTCTATCAAGATTTCCAATCATTCAGGTCATGGTTGTTCCAAAGGTGCTTTTACAAAAGTCAACTGGAATATCTTTTGGGATGGGGGGTTCCTCGAAAATGTTTCACTTCTCATCTAAGAAGCTGAAGAGGAACTGAAGAAGCTTCTTGGATGAGAAACAAAATGTTTTCAAAGGAAAAAAAGTTGCTTTTGGGAAAATCACCTTTGTGACATACTGTACACTAACTTCAGTTGTTGTAAAAAGATAGTAGGATATTAATAAAAAAAATTGTACTGATATCTATATAATATCTCTTTTCATAATACTTCATAGACCTATTCCCCCAAAATAAGACAGTGTTTTACATTAATTTTTGCTCTCAAAGATGCACTAGGTCTTATTTTCAGGGGATGTTTTATTTCTCCATGAAGAATACAATACACACAATGTGCTCGACTCCTGCCCCGCGCGATTCACTGTCTAATTGTGAGTCAGCCAGACTCCGTCAGGGCAGAGCGAGCAGCAGGGGGCAGCTTGTTCTGGCGGCGGCGTGGGCTCTCTGATTAAAAGAGATCTCGCACTTCCTGGCTGCTCTGGCTGCGACCAACAGTGAGCTGCGTGGTGGCGTCCGCCATTAGGGTCCACAGTCCAGAGTTACGGTAACTTTGGGGGCCTTATTATCGGGGAAGCCCTTATATTCAGGGGAGGCCTTATTATCGGGGAGGTCTTATTTTCGGTGAGGTCTTATTTTGGGGGGGTGCCTTATATTTCAGCAAGAGGCAAAACTGTAAGTAGGTCTTATATTGGAGCGATGTCTTGCTTTTGGGGAAACAGGTTACTAGCATCTTTTTAGATATTCAAAGCCCTCAGGGTTAATGGTAAGAATTATACAGCATATTTGATTCCATTGCCCAAATGGAATCAATGGAATCCAAAAAATTGCAGCATTCCATTGTGTCATTTCATTGGCAGATGTCAAAAACGTTTGGTTCCAGGTCAGTAGTGAAAGAATTCCCCCTCTAAAATCACAATTCATCAAAACACGATTCTGCGACTTCAGGCGCAATAAGGATTGTTTCCAAATCAGTCTAGGTAACTAACATCAAAATATAATTGGTATTGTAATTTCATTTGTTTCATACATCATAATTGCATCACAGGATGGAAAAACAATAATGATGCATGTGTCATGGATGAAATCAATTACATAATTCAGACTTAGTGGACATTTAGAGTTAATAGATATCCTGTTAACAGTCACACATGCACACCAAACGTTCTGTGAAATTGTGATTTTTTTACAGAGTAGTCAAATTCCACTAGACCACAGTCTATAAATTCAGTGAGAATCAGCTATTTCCTATTTTGACCATTGTTAGACTCAGGTTATAAAACAGGTCTCACTGAGGCCAGAGCATGAGCACTGAAATGCAAAAAACTGTGAATTCGATATATGGTTCCAAGACACAGCAACAATGTGGATTATTAATTCTTAACATAGTTTCCTATGTGCTTGCCGATTCTGTTCCACAGAGTGGGGTGAACTTCTAGATTAGATTCTAGACATGAACAAAAGGAAGGAGTGGGAATGCAAAACAATATAATAAAGGCAAATAAAAAAGCAGTAATTAGCCCAATCAAGATTGCATATTTGGCATTTAGTAAATCTCACAAAACAAAATCTGTGTGTCTCATTTTTTTAGTACTATATTTTATTAAATTTTCCATATAAAACAAACATACAAAGATCGATAAAAGAAGAGAGAGAGAAGGTTCAGACAGCTACATCATTTTATTATAAAAAATATCAAACAATGTAATAGCATTCACTATTCCTAACGATTATTCTAAAATTGTACCCATCTGCTATTTCCTCTCTTCTTCAAACTTCTCTTCTTAATGTTGTTGTTGTTCTTCTTCGACCTCCTGCACTTCTTCTATTTCCTTCAATCCTTCTTTCTTATCTCATCTTCTATCTAGTCAGTTTTTAGCTTAAAACACACATTGAACATTTTACATTTCATCTTTTCATTCTGTCCTTATTCTATCACCAATACATTTGTTTGGAGCCCCGTACGCTTTATTAAGCAATGAGGCTGATTCATATTGCAGTTCTTGGAGAGGTTTA
>JANHFO010006099.1:15200-34607 GCA_032468095.1 Pareas carinatus | reverse complement strand
CAGACGAGAAGTGACGAGAGCCTGAGTGACTGTTCGTAGGGAGTCCCGATCCAGATATATATCCTATATATAGATATCCATATACCAGAGAAAAATAGATATAGTTTCCAACCTCAAATGCTTATTCTATAGAAAATTATTTCCTCAAATATATTTATTTGCAGGAATGAAACTGTAAAAATTAAATTAAGTAAAGTCAGTTAAGAACAATGCACCCCAGCTGATTGAGTATATTAATGTTATATTTTTTTTCAGGAGACAATATATTTAGGTATGGGATAAAATTTAATAAAGTTTCATCAAAAATTATTTAACGAGATAGACAGTTAACATATTTATTTATTAACTTACATGTTATGTATTATTGATTCAATTAATATTTATTTAAAGAATGGCCTTCCATTCAAAACTCTAATCAATTAATAATGTATTAAAAATAAATTAATCCAGTAAAACAGCAAAAAATCATCACTGTTAAAGACGTTTGTCAAAGTGGTGGCTGTTCCCTATGTAGGGATTTTTTATGCTTTATATCATTTTTATACCGCTTTTTTCAATAGGTGTAATATTTTTAATATCTGACTATAAACTACCCACAAAACTTCTGTTATAAGCTGCATAGAAGCAAACTCGGATAAACTATAGAAGTCTTACCTCTGATTACAGTTAAATTGCATTGACAAGTGACTGCATGGAAGAATATTGTACAAAGTATACCTACATACAGATAGGTCATATAACCTCATTTCAAACACTTGGCAAACAGTTTACCTTAACAGCCTATTGCAGCATTCCATGGTCATGTGACCATGATTTACAACACTTTTGCTGGTTTCTGGCCTTTTTGGGCAGGTTCTGGCAAAAAATTGCCCAAAGGAATAAATGGATTTATTTAACAACTTCTACGTTAGTTAAATGACAGCTCTGTTAATTTAACAACCATGGCATTGACTTAACAACTGCATCCCCAAAAGTCATGCAATTAGATCGGATCACGTGGTATAGTCACTTTATGACTATAATGACTTATGATAGAAAGTCAAGGATCCATTATGTTCAGGATTACCTATACCATATAGTTCTATACTGCATATAGTACTAGCTATATACTACAGCAATACTATAGTAAGACCTATAGTATAGCTATCAAATAGTTAAACATATAAACATATTTAAGTTCTATAGCTCACTGCTGTAGCATTTAAACTCTCTGCCAACAAGAAAGAGGTTTATTAGAAACTTACTAAGAAATATGAGATGCATTTGGGATGACATGCCTACTTTCTGTATCAAAATCAGCTAAGTTAAGTAAAATCAACTAAGTTAAGTAAAATCCATAACCTGCCTTATCTAGCTGCATTCTGATATTTTAAACTGCTTTGACTGGCTTAAGAACATGTTTATATATGGCAACCCATTTAAATAAAACCCTTGTGTGGTTAGATTGATGCTTATAAGAGCTAAGAGTGTTACAGTCAGGAGTTGACTAAAATCAGGTTTCAACAAATTCAGACTTTGGGAATCTGCTTTGCATTAAGATATTTCTTAGGCTGTATATTTCCCATTAGATCAAGTCTGGAAAGTAAAAAATGCGAAACTTTCTAAGCTGTCCGATCTTAAACATGCAGAATGACAGTCTAGTGCAAATCCCATTGATAGTATTTCATCCTCTTTTAAAATTGCAAAAGCTCTACCAGCAAGACTCCAGCTTTAATGTTGAAAGCCAGTAACAATGGTTTGGGTACCCATTGTCCACTATTGTGTGGGGAGCATGTGCAGAAAAGAGTCTAATAGCCTAAATGAATATAACAGATATAATCTCTCAGGAAACTGAATAAAGTATAGGAATAGGCAGTTTAAAAACAGAAAATTCATTGGTTCTCTCGTATTTACAAAGATGTGTTTTTGTCAGGAATCACATGGCTATTAGATTTATTGACTTCTCTAAGAAAATGAAATTACGTTGCTGATCACATGGCTAATTCTGAACACAAGGCCTTAAAATGAATAATCTCATCTCACTGCAAACCTAATTTAGGATTCTTTCAGTAGCTTTCGACATTTCAGTCAGCAATCTTTCAGTGACTGAGAAATTGTCCACAAATGATTGTGTCTGAAATAGTGTTTTTCAACTTTGGCAACTTTAGAACGTATGGATCTCAACCCTCAAATTCCAAGTTGTCATGGTTGGAAAACAGTGTCTTAAATCATCATGTTTAAAAGCTCATAATCTGCATTCATGCCAATTGCTAAAAAGTATAAAAGAAAATTTATACTATAAACCCCAGGATAAAGGGGCTCATTCCGAAAGAAAAAAAACGCTTGGCTATCATAAAGAATTACAAAAAAAGTATCAAAAAATGAATGCGTGATACCTATTCCTTAATTTCCCCAGTGAGATTCCACTTCGTTTCTTCATACACTTTAATATCCACAAAAAGTTCACATACTGTCTAATATCTTATTTTTACAAAATACGTATTTTCATTGAGGTTATTTCTTCTTATAAACAACAGGCAAACTGATGCAAATTATATCTGTGGGGTGAGGTATGCATGCTGATTGAGGATTAGAATGGCTATTAAACTGTGAATCAGAATGCCAATTCAAGGGAGAGTAATTCACAGACATCCACGATGTGTATTCAACAGTCCTTAAGCCTCTGTTTCTCCACAATGCCTACCTTGTGAAAGAATTACCTTACAGACAATTCTAACACCTCAGTGGAAAACAAATTGAATAGAATTCTATAGGAGGAAGATATGGAATAATTATCCAAAGGAGCTGAACATTAGCAGTCAAAAGGATCCCTAATTGAAATCAAACCAATTTGCAATCTTCTATTTAAAGGAACCTACCAAACTCAGAAGCATTTATTCCTAATTAAGAAAATATATGTCTGTCCTTTTAAGTACTAAGTTGTATAAATGATTTTTCCTGATTCACATCTTCTTGTTTCCATATCGAAAACATGAAGGAAACTTTGTAACAAAAGTTTTGTCTGTTTACTTAACAGGACATCTAGAAGAGAGAACAATTAGATCAGGAACAGAAGTGAAAATAGAAGGGAGAACTGAGAAGAAGATCCAGACCATTGTTCCTAGGAGAGAAGATGGAGAGGAAAATATTTGAAGAAGACTTCAGACTAGTCTTCAGAGTAGAAATATCAAGATGTGGACCTGAATCCTGAGAAAGTAGAAAGCATGACTAACAAAGTCAAATCAATTCCACATTGGCTGGATTACGTGAAAGTAACAAGAAACTTTGACATGCTTTCAAGATTCTGCTTCAATATTCTAATAAGATTTTTAGCAACTCTTGTTTCCTGACCTTATTTATCTCTAATGGCTGACATTAATCTTGAAAGCTTCACTCTTCTCTCATCAGAGAGGCATCAGATTTCACTTGTAAAACTGGAATATGGCAACAGATCTTCAGGACATCCTGTTTTTTGCAAAACAAGCGGCTGATACATTATCACAGGATTAAAAGCAGGTAGATTCAACATAATGAACCTACGCAATATCATGATACAGCTACCACAGCATTGGGGATAAGGCTTACCTCAGCCAGGAACAAACCATACTCCTGCAGAGTGTGGTTTCATTCCCCTGAAAATATACTGATGAAATTGAAAGGGAAGGAATGATCAGAATCAATTTTGACTTTACAATTCAGTGTGATTTGTTCATTGTGGGTAGGTCAACAGAATTTCCTAGAAATCTGACCAAAACTGCCTGTTAAAAGAGGGAACAGTCAGATCGGTGCTTTCCTTCATTGAGAGGAATGATTCATCTTAGATATATATCAGAATTTTGTGCAAAGAACACCAAATGATAACTTGGCAAGGAAACCAACTTAAAGAACTCATAGAATCATAGGGCTGGAAGGGACCTTGGAGGTCTTCTTCTATTCCAACATATTGTTCAAAGCAGGAGATCTTATTCTCACTATCCCACACAAATTGTTATCCAATCTTTTATTACAAATCTCCAGTGATAGAGTACCCACAATTCCAGGAGGAAAGCTGTTCCATTAATTTTTTTCACTATCAGGAAATTTCTTCTTGGCTCCAGAGTGTATCTCTCTTTAACCAGCTTTCATCCATTGCTTCTTGTTCCACCCTCAGGTGCTATGGAGAATAAAACAACCCCCCTCTTGTCTGTAACAGCCTCTCACCTACTGAAGGATAGATATCATGTCATTCCTAAATCTTTTCTTTGTTAGGCTACACTTACCTAGTTCCCTTAACCGCTCATCATGTGATTTAGCTTCCTGACCTCTTATCATTTTGTTGCTCTTCACTGTACTCTTTTTAGGGTCTTAAGAATCTGTAAAGCCAAAATGAGAGGCTATGAACTTTAATGGGAGGTCATATTCAATCATTAATGAGGACATGATCTTAGTTTTTCCATTAAAGGATGTCACAAGACTCAGCCCTTTTCCTTGTCCTGTTTAATACTGTATGTACACGACATCCTGGCAGCACTGAGGTGGCCACAACTTTGCCAAATTTCAATCCCAAAGAAATAAAATGTCCCAGGTTTGGGATGCATTCTTTGAAACAAGTTAATTGAAAACAAGTAAACAAATAAATTAAAAAATAGTGAACTATAAAGGGCAACTATAAAAACCTTGAAATAGACGGTCATCTTCAGAATGGAAAAACACAAATGCAAAATATAAAGATTAGACAGCACAAAAAAATTGTTTGGAATACCTTCTTTCAAGATGGCATGAATTAGTTCTGTGTACTTACTCACTTCCCTATATATGATATATATAGCCTGATATATGAAATTATTTTTCTGCAGATGATTATCAGACAAGAATGTGTTCTTTAAACCTATTCCAGATCATATTACGTGTTCCATGGAATCATCAATTCAGACATATTTCCTTATTGAGAAACAGAATGATCAGAGGTAACCAAAAAAGGAGTGGGAACAAAAGCAACTTTCAACTTCCTACTGACTTCCCCATTTAGTTTCCTTGTGAGAATCTGGCAGGGAGCATTAGAAGTCTCCCTCCCTTCCCCTTTCTCTCTTTCCTTCCTTTTGCTTTCCATCAGGCAGATAAGTGGCTGCTTCTGGGTGGGAGAGGAAGTGAGGAAGTGCAAGACTGGCTAAGAAATTGTCACAGAACATTGAAAACTAAGATTACATGACCGCAGCACCAGTTGAACAGCGCAGCAGCTGCCAATAGCCCTGAAAAAGCCACAACTTCTCCAAATTTCATTCTGGGAGTCATTGGTCCCAGATTTTGGAAACATTCTGTAAGTTAGCCCTTTTGAGGTACCTTGTTCAAAAAGTTGTTACTCTATGATACACCAACTCACCCAGTTAAAAGCCATGACAACAAGAGTTTTAGCAGTACACAGATAAGGTGTTATTGGTCAACATCTCCATTTTAATGGAAAGAGTTTTAGTGATTTGAAAGGGAGTAATTCATCCTGATTTTTCTCTGTATCTGTTTCAGAACCTCGTTTTTATCATGACCACTACTGTCTGAGCATCATATCATTATCAGACTATATGACATTTATTGTTAATATTATGAAACTAAAACAATATATTTAAGGTCATTAAAATTTACATAAAATTCTAGGGTGTAGCATTCTGTTAAACAATACTCCAAGAAGAAATTAAGAAATTTTAAAAGTCAAACAACCTAAACATTGGAGTTCTTCTCTCTCATCCTTGTATGATACAGGGTATAAAATAACCAGGTTCTACTTCTGTTTTTGAAGACTCGATTCTATTGATGAACGATGAATTTTGATACTTGGCATTAGGACAATGATAAAAAACAACAACATCCAAATGTATGTCTGAAGTGTAACTGGGCTATATTTGACATTAAATAATAGTGTTTCCCCTAAACCTCAGCAAGAGTATTGATAAACGTTATAAGCATATGTGCCAGCTCCTAAGTTAATGTTGCATATTCTAAATAATATTTTCACTTTCTTCTACAGTAATGAGATCTGCAGTAATCAGATCCAATCCTGGACACCACACTCAAGCATTCAAACAGTTCAAAATGACAATGACAAGAAACTTAAACTCTATGCACAGGTTTTGAGGGAAATGCAAAAAAAATCTTGAAGAACTCAATATATTGTATCTTCAAATACAATTAAACCTTAATTTAATATACTAATTGGGGGAGTAGAAGTCATGTTACCTCCAATTGTTTATTAAACAGAGAACACAATTTTGTGATAACTCGTGTCATTTGTGTGATTAAGTCTTGTAACAGTAACCTGCTGAAAATGACATCATTTGTTTAAAAATACAATTGCCATAATTTGCTATGGAAATCTGATCCATTGCATGTTGATTGCTGATCAAGGTCTAGTAAATCAAGATTTGCTATCCCTGAAGGGATACCAGACAGAATAATTCTTTGTCATCTCCAAATGCAGGAGGTAGAAGAAATTTCAAATTGTAAGAATTTGCTGATTCTGACTGAATGCTAGAAACACCTTCCCCACAGTAAAAGTTGTTTAACAATGGAACTAATTACCCAAAGAGGTGGTGACCTTTCCCTCACTGGATGTGTTTAAGTGAGGCAAGGCAACCATCTGTCAGGGAGTCTTTAATTCTATTAAATCTATTCCTTCCCTGAACTGGAGTTTAGATCTGATGGCCTAAAGGGACCCTAGCCTGATTCTATGTGCCACCGTATACCTCATTGACAATTTTAAAATCTAAAAGATTCAATTCCAGGGCTGAGTCATTAGTGAATGCAAAATAACTGTGTTTTGTTGTCACTGTCACTAGATTTCCAGCATCAGATCAACTCATACTGTAGTTTTGCATCCTCCATAGGGAATGTAGTACAGGATTGGACATCCACTACACTCTTTTTAAAGGATTCCTGTGGATGTCAGTGCCTATGTAAGCTTCCACTGTGGTCACTGTATGTAAAGAAGTGAGCTATTCTGATGTTCCAGTATTTTAACTTGCAAAAAACTGTCTGACTGCAGTCCTTTGACAATCAATGGGGGTAGGGAAGATGGAGAATTCAAGTTCTACAGTACAGAATGAGTGCTAGCTTTTTAGATTAACAAACAGATGCACAAAGCAATCAGGTGCAGACATAGGGGAAATCCTTATTGCCCCCTGGAAGACCTGCTTACTATAACAGATGGAATTTAAACATGGACTTTTTAATAAAGTAGAGGATGCCACCATTTTCTCAGTGTCCCATGGCAGATGGAAATAACAGGCAGCAGAAAGCATTCTCGCAAAATGCTAACACTATCTAGTCTGCAGGCTGTCATAAGGTCTAAATTTCCAGAACAATTTCTGTTATTGTACCTCTTCTTTTACATACTATATGCTTTTCCACTAATAACTATTTTTCTCTTTTTTAAAAATTGTATAGCTACATTTAGTCAAATATATAGAGGAGAGTAAAATGGAATATTCAAAAATTCCTGCTTTAAAAGAATAAAATATGTAGAAGGAATAAGTATATTTTTTTCAGAATGCATGGGAAAAATAAGCCATATTATTTAAATAATCATGAGGCCACATTCATGTAATATTTAAGAGGTGAAGAACCAGCTGTAATCATGTTAATGCTTTAAAAGAATTTTGTAAACAACCATTTAATTAGTCAAACCAAGAAATAGAATTCAGCTGAGCCTAAGCTCAAACTTGATCAGCTGCTTATTGACAGTGTTTTCATGCATGAAGATTCTAGTGGAAGAGGCAACATGGGGATTACTTACTGCAGAAATAATCAAACAAATAATAGTTCTAGCTGCTGAATCTTTGATCTGCAGAAAGTTTCTACGACTTTTATGATGTATGCTATTACTTTCAGAATTATACATGATAAGACCAAGAAGGTATACCTTCTACAGACCATGATTCTAAGCTTCACCTTCCCATGGAAAAATCAGATCTAGTCTCATTTGTTCATGCTTTAACCACCTGTGGATTGAATTACAATAATAAAACTATACATAAATATGGAATTATAGAATGCTCTGATCAGGTATTTATCAAGATTGTCCATAAACATGCAAATTCTGTTCTACCTTTATTAGCTAAAACTTGTTTAAAGTATCAATTCAAGGTGGTAACTATAGCCTCTGAAATCATAATCAGTCTTAAAATAAATGCCTAAAATAAATATTCAAGGAATCACTTCCCATGAATCTAGTTATTTTTTTCTGAAAATATTTTTTCAAAAATCTTGCTTTCTCAACATCTGCAAAACACTGGTGAAAACAGGAAAGTTATGGTATTTAGATTAAAGAACAGCCTTCCAATGAGCCTTCATCAAGCATTCATTTTGCATTTTATTTATGTTTCACAATTGGCAAGCCATTTTTATTTCTCACCCAAATATATATATATATTTATGAATTTTATCATATATGCACATGCACAAACATATTTCTGAAACTCCCATGATGTTTTGAATGCTTCATCATCCAAATATACATATTATGAATAATTTAATCCCATTGCCCTATAACTATGAAATTAGACCATACTAGAGATGCTATCTAAATGCAAATCTTTCAAGTCAAACTTTCTAACATGCTGACTCTCAAATTATATGGAAAAACCTGACTAAATATAGTATGAAAACGTTACTGAAATCAATACTAGCCTTTTTCCATTGCCAATGATCATCATTTATGAGGAAGAAGTTCAAAACTGAGGTCTGTACCTTTAAGACACAAAACTAATGACTCTGCTATAAAACTGTTGTCAAAAATGATGGTTTGCATTCATCACTCCATCAGGTTTGTTCAGGGTTCCAAGACACTCTTCAAAGTTCAACACTGATCTCACTACTAGTGTGATTTTGGGTGCCTATTTGCAGATACAGCGGAGTTATCAATTCAAACAGACACACAATCCAGGTCCAATGTCACTTCTCCTCATTATGTTAATAGTTAATACATGCAAATGAAAACACTCTAGCAATTTGATTTCTTTGAAGATAGTTTGCATATTGTCTTAGCCATAATGACTGTACACTTCTCTCAGTCTCATTTATGCAAGGCTAGTTTAGTTCATTTTTATCAGCTCAAGTTCATTTTGGCTGCTGGTGGAATGTATGTGTTTTCTTTTTTACCTTTCAGCTAATTATCATTCAGGTACTATAAGCAGATTTTTCATGCTATTGGTGTTTTTCTTAATTAAGAAACAAATGAATTCTTCCTTGCAAAAAAACAGAGAGAGAAAAAGATGGAACAACAGAATAAGATGCCAGAGGCTGATGTTCCTCCTCTTAATTGGAGCTGTTCTATTGTTAGATGTATGTTGTGAAAGGGCAGAAATGTCATGAGTTTACTACAAACAGTATATAAATAACAGCTATAACCAGCAATGTTAAACTTAGGAGCAAAACATGAAATAATTTCTTTATGCACACCATTTCTTGTTCTCTTTGTCCATTGTTTTATGTATCTTGAAAGAGCCAGTCCTCTGTCCTCTACTGTCCTCATCTTTAGATCTGACAAGCCACATCTCCAACTGTCTTTTTGAGAAAAGGTTTGGGAGAAAGTGGTTAGGGCTCAGTTGCATTCATATTCATCTTCAAAGGAACTGATTATCTGTATTTTACTGTATTGTCAGATTTCTCCAAATCTGAACAGGGAAGAAGACCAAGTTAGGTAACTTTACCAGAGCATTAATATGGGAGAAGTGAGATGTAAACCTGCAGGCAGACTTTGTTTAATAAATAACCAATGCCTTATTGATGGTAGGTTATTTATTTGACTTATGTGTTTTTCCCCCTTACTTGGATGTTAGTTACTTCTTGTGTGATCAGTAATCTTGAGAGCTATGTGGTGGAATTACTTATCAAAAGGGATTTATTCCCCCCCCCCATTTGAACTGATGTTGATTTGGGGTTATTACATTAAATAAACCATTCTCATTTATTTAGGTGTTGATTATTGTATGATGAAACAAAAATGTTAACATTACAGCCCTGAGCTACACATGTTCATCACCCATATATTGGGTTCTTGTCATTTTGGTTTCATGACTGAGTGTGTCTGAGACATTGTCACACTTTCAATCAGATCAATCAATCAGAACAGAGCTGGAAGGGATCTTAGAGATCTTCAAGTCCAACCCTATGCTCAAACAGGAAACCCTATACAATTTGAGATAATGTAAGAGATAAGGCTCTTCTTAAAATACCTCCAGTGATGAAGAACCCACAAACAGTTTAATACCAGATCTGGTGGTTACCAAGATAAAAAACAGAGGGTAACTGACCTTTTTTGCCAAGAAGAGAATTTCTTCTAGCAGACTGCATTACATTGGTAGGACCAGGAGATGTAAAAATCTGAACAATGATTTTGTTATAAATAGAACTCACATGTGATACATAACTATCATTGGAAATGTTTCATAATGTGTCATAGCTTTTCTATAATAAATTTTACTCATGAGATCTTTTATTCTTGTTTATTTATTTGTTAGAAGAAGTCTGACAAGATGAAAAACTGTATGCGTCACTTATACCAGATCTGGTGGTTATCAAGGCCAAGATACCTACAATGGGAGTTAGATGGAAGAAAGGACCCTTCTAGCCTGATTAGCTCTCTCAGTTGATTTTATATACTACCAATCTTCTGAACTGATTCAGAGGGTTAGTAATCAAACACTCTTTTAAAGTGTTTCTACTTCCTCCTAAGTATAGGGGGTGTTGTTTCATAACTGGTGATGCAGGAAACACGAGATCCTTGTTCCTTCAATATGAGTATGTCCAATCAGATGCAGATACTTCTACATATGTTGGTAATATCTACCTCTACAGTATTTCTTTAACTTGGATCAAACAGAAGATGCCAGTGGAGCCTCAGGTGATATACTGGATTGTTCTTGGAGCCAGGTGGCCCAGTTACAATCATTCATCATCCTTATTAAATCACAGTTAGATTTTTAAAATACATTTCATTTGGAGTTGTATCTGAAAATTGTTCAGAAACTACAACTGGTTAGTAATCACAGGCTATCTGCTAACAGGTAAAAGTTCAGTAAAATATAGGCTAGTTTCTTCAGTCACTTATAAGTTTCAGGATTTAATTTAAAAAGCTGATTATTATTTAAAATTCATGAATTGGGTTCTGTTTAGAACCAGAATACTCTGTTCCAAGTAAATTTTGCCAATCATACATGTAGCCATGAAAGTGCACCCCCAACTTCCTAGAAACAGGAAGTCTACCTTATTTATGGATTGTCCCTTAATGCAAAGATGTATTCCCCTTAATATTTTGGACAAAATAGAATACAATCCTAATGGGAGGAGAGGGGGATAAGTAAGCTATCAGATCAGTTTATAATTATTTTTGTGCTTTCATGATTTTAGTTACTTTATACATGTAAGCTCTCTGGATATAATCACTGAGATGGTAGAGAAATTGTGTCAATCAATCAAGGGAACTAAAATGTAGGAAAACATCATGATTTTATCCCTAAGCATGGTGTTCACATGAGAATGCAACTAGAAAAGGCTTCTGATTTCTTATTTATTTACTTATTTGGTAAACAAGTAATGGCTTTAATTAATAATAAGGTTAATGCTATTAACACTTTATGCAGCATGCCATTCACACCATGAGGTGCATACACTTTGCTATAAACTCATTTTAACAATGAAATAACAAAAACACAGAGCTATTTTTAAAAGCTAACTTCACTTACTAGACTATACCTTGGTTTTGAATGTTATCACACACTGTTTTCCTTTGTTCTACTCCATACCATTACTGTAGCTGCCACTGGTCACAGCGGATAAATACAGAGCAAAATGCCATTAATCCACTGGATGAACTACACAAGCCATTACTGAAGAAAAGAAGAGCATTGAAAATACAGAGATTCTATTTAAAAACTGAACAGCAGTTACTATAAAACAATTCTACTGGTCTGGTGTTAACATTATAATACAAACTGAAGTTCTATCTTAGTATGCCACTAAACTTAAATGTCAATAACTGAAAACTAATTCAACTGTAGATCAACTCCTTCTCAATACAGCATATCCACTATTACAGCATTCAGTATCTGTTTAATGAAGCAAAACCAGAAGGAATCTTGAAGGTCTTCTAGTCAAACCTATGCCATTTCAGAGAAAAGGCTGTCCAATCTCTTCTTAAAAACCTTCAGTGTTGGAGCACCCACAGCTTCTGGAGGCAAGTAGATTCCCTGATTAATTGTTCTGTCAAGAAATTTCTCCTCAGTTCTAGGTTTTGACCCCTTTCTAATATAATGTACTGCTGATCAGCTCTTAATCATTTTTTCTTGTAATATATACAATATGTTATTCTATGGCAATAGAAAATAAGACTATTTTCTACACAGATATTTTATATTTTCTACAAAAACTTCAGTATGTATTTGTATAAACACATTCATGCTTATTTAAGATGAAAAATGTTAAAATTTTAAAAGTGTAAACAAAGGATAAATGCATTCCAATATATGCATTAAACTGGAAAATGAGAAGGTGATTCTCTTCCAGATGCAGGTCATATGATATTCTTCAGCATCCCTTAAATATCCATTTTCAAGTGCTATAGCAGAGACAATGCTTTGACTACTTATTAACAGGCCTGTCTATTTCATATTCTAACAAAACTTACACAGTACATTCATTTCCAACGGCTGCTCATCTATGCTATGTCTTAAATAAAATACATTAATTCAATGGTATTATCATGGAAGTATTATACACTTATTCTAAGGGATATTATCCAAAAATTTCCTAATTATTTTTGCAGATCCACTAACCTGAGACTGTCTTTAAAACATGCACTGTAAACCACTGTTTTAAAACATATCTCTTGTTCCCTTTAAATTCTCATCAACCCATCAAAGCACATGTAACTAAAAATTCTGCAGATTGCTTTCCTATTTGTTTTCTATTTATTCCTGCCTCCACTTTCCTTTATTTCCTCTGTCATTAATATATGCAGCATTTTAAATGGTAAAGAACTTAATAATTTTCATCTCATACAGCACTATTACGGCACCATACATACTGGGACTATTAGTACAAACTTATCAGAAAAGTTAGTCTTCAGTATTTAAAGTCCTTGCTTTAATGAATAATTCTTGTTATATTTAAGACGTGTTACACAATCAGAACTGTCAACTAATGACTCAATGGCAATATTCCCATTAATTTTAATGGACCTGGACAGCACCCAGTAGTAATTAGCCACTAACGTGACAGAAGGAAGAAAACAATTATATGAAAGCAAAGTGGGGAGCTGTCATTTAAGGAGTGTAGTATGTGGAAGGGGGAGTATAATCCATAACTCTGAAAGTTTACACATATATCACATGAAGATAAATACACTGCTAAATTATACTGGCTGCCAGTTTCTGGAAAAGTAAGGTTATATCAGTAACCCTTCTCTTTACTGACACTGAAATGTGAAATGCAGCTTCCTGTTTAAGAAGAACACTATGCAATAGTCAACATCAAACTGCAAATATCAACATTCAGGGTATGTTTTATCGAAAGTATTTTGAAAAGGGAACTGATGGAACTGTGAGAAAATAATTTTCCATCAGCTTCACTCCTGTAAATCTGAATCTGTTTGTTTGGATGCGCATTTCCTTTGTCACACACTCATATTTTGTGTATTCAAATACACTGCTTATATTTAATTTCTAACATGACACTATCTAAGTCTTTCCCAAATATTATCTACCTTTAAAGTGACAAATCATGTTAGCAGAAATTAAAGGTAACATTTTCCATTAATTTTCACCCTTATTAATTCTGTCGACATCCATGTACTTGCCTTAAGTTAACACCAGCATAAAGTATCAAGAGAATGAAGCCCAATATATCAGTTTTACTGTAATTAATTACACATAGCTGTAATTACTGTTTGCCAATGGAACCATACTGTGGTAGCCTACCCATGATAAAAACAAACCTTATTTAGTTTTACAACCACTGGATTTTCTCTGTTGCACTTTCTGTTTCACAACCCTCCTCCCCAAGTCAGTTTCTGACCTCCTCCCTGGTGTCTCTGCCAAATTCTTGGCACTGAAAGTGAGGGGGAAGAGACCATACCATAAGCGTGTTGATAATGAGGAGACAGAAATAACAAACCAGCTGGATTGCCCTAATAAAGTATGTCTGGGATTTAGAGACACAACAACTCGCTGCTCATGAATCTGTACTTTGCTTTTAACCCTCTGAATTCCCTTTTCAACCTCTTCTATGATCTCTACAAAGCTGGATAAGTACTGCATTTATTGACTTAAGCATTTAAAAACAGCATTCTCTACTGAATGCCATGCAACTCCAGGCAAAATGAGCTAATGATCAAGAAACCGGCAAACGATCCATGCACAGAACAGCTGAAAAGGAATAGTGTTGTGGGTTTTTGCTTTTTTTTTCAAATTGGACCACAGTAAAATAGGAATAGTGTTGTTAATGAGTTGTAGCATTCTGGCATCTTAAAGTCAGTCATTTTTCTAAGGCCTAGGTTCTACTGACACTTTCTTCTAATTCTCTCATTATATATGTAAGACAAACTATTCATATTTCTATCATATTATTTACACTTACCAATGGCAGAACAAGGAAAGAGGCAACTTTCAGCAAAATTCTCTTTTCCCTAAAGCCCTGTGGAACCATCAAACTTTTTCTGCCAATGGCAGAGTTATCTTTGAAACAACATGGAAAATGTTGAGATTGTAGACAAAGGATCCCCCAATTCAAGAGTGTTTAGTCCAGGCATACTTAAGGATTGCTGCTGAAGACAGGAATGGACATTGTATTTAACTCTTAGACTGAGTTCATATATCAAGATAAACCATGTTTTCACTTCTGATCATTCTGAACTGAACCGTGAACAATGCAGAAGCATTTTTTCCTTTATTCTGTTTGAAGACTCTTAGGCCTCATTAAGATCAATTAATTAAACTTTTGTTTCTTTAAATTAACATGTTACAAATTGTTAGTAGAGATTGGAACAGACAAGGAAAAAGGATTCTGGCTAATGTAAATGCAAACATTTTCCAAAGGTATTATGTTAGCATTCTTGATGCATTCAAGGAACTTAGGAGTTAAGTGTACCATTATGATTGGTCACAAGCTTACCTAATCACACACAGATACATGCATCCATAAAGTTCTACTCTACTGTAGAATGTGATCCTGATGATGCAAAACACTGAACAAAATATCTATAAAAATAATAAGATATACTTAATATCTCTACTACAGGACAGGGAGGGACCAAAATGAAACAAAAAATGCTCTATTTCAACCTATTCTATTGCTTTATTTAAATGTTTAAAAAGAACTAATCTCTTTATGAAGGTTTCTCCCAACATTTTGATCATCTAATAGAACTGCTGCAACTGCTGGAAGTATTAACCATTGGAAAGAGCATAGGAAATAGACATGACATGGTTGTATAATCAAAATGAAAACTCAACCTGTCAGTCTGAATCATTTCAAATGAATTAAATCACTTAACACAAACTACATGACACATATTTTGACCAAAACTTGGTATGTATTAATTATGCACAATAAATCTGGATTTGGAAACTGAACTTACTTGAGAAGTATGGTATAGCAATCAGAGCATGATACTGAAATTTAAAAAATGTGTCCTTCAAATATTTCTTTCCAAAAGTATTATTGTTTCAAAATTTCCACTAAACAACTTCTATTTTTCAGTATTAATTTTATGTTTAGCGGTGTGAATTTTCAAACCAATAAAAAAAGATTTAGTACACCAATTCTAACCTTTTTAAAATATATATCTCTTTATTTCAAAGAAGATTGTCTGAAGCTAATATTTAGAAGACCACACATAACTTTTTTGAATTGTGTGTAATTGGCATACAGTACTTTTGTTTGTTACTTAGGTAGATATGGCAAACAACATGCTCTATGGGGACTGTCCAAAGAGCTAAGTAATGGGTCTTATTAGAGTTCAGAGTTCAATCGCAGCAGCACAGAATAATGCACCATCCATACTTGTGGGTTCTTTTTAAAAAGGTACATTTCTCATATCAGAAATATAAATTTTCTCGTATCAGTAAAAAGTTCTTGAGTGATATTGTGGAAAATATTCAATCTGCATTTACACTTACCTACAAGCACTGGAAAAAGATATATTAGGCTTATTAACGTCTCAGTAACTGCTTGTTCTAAGATGCACATAATGTACTTTATTATAATGAATGCATTTGATTATGAAAATACTTTTACAAGTATCATCTTACACAAGTATTGTACGTCTAGTATTAGATTTAAACACACACACACTAAATGTACTCATTGAGAGATTTATTCCTTGAAGCCATAAGCAATGATGTCTGAGAAGATGGAAAGATCCTTATACTATAGAGAAATTATTCTCAAACTGCCCCTGGGAAAAGTACCCGATTGTTATTTTTGCTCATCTTAGTGTCCAAGATCCTGTTATTCAATGGAAATGCCCAAGTATTGATATGAAGAAAATGAAGTATTCTGAAAACAAGGAGACAGATATGGAAGTGATTTGTCATTGTCCCCTTCCTAAGACTGACAGAAAATGACTAGCTCGAGGTTACCCAGCTGGGTTTATGCCTAAAATGGGACTAGAATTCACAGTCTCCTGATTTCTAGCCTGGTCTCTAACCACTTCTCCAAACTGATTTCTGAAAAATCTTGTACTTGGGGTAACTGATGTTTGAAATGTATTACTATTCCTTCCAAATTATTTACCTGCTTTCTCATTCACTCCTACTACAAGGCTCACTATTTAAGATAAACTAATCCCCAAACCAATTTGGTTAGCAGTTAAGATATAAGGCTAAACTGGGAGACTGTGAGTTCTGGTACTGCTTTCAGCACAAAGGCAGCTGAAGGACTTTGGGTCAGTTACTCTCTCTCAACCCTAAGAAGAAGGCTACAGCAAACCACTTCAGAAAATGTTGCCAAGAAATTGCATGGACTCATTCAGACAGTCATCAGGTATCAAGACTGAGTTAAAGGTACAAAAAAAAATTAAGCAGTTAATTAAACAGCTATTAAACTAACCTCCATTCTTATCTCCTGAACTAAACATCAGAATGATGTGGAATATCTAATTTAATCCCAAGGCATATCCCTGAAAAAAGTTCTGGTAACCAGAAAAATTCATTCTCTAATAGCAAAATAAAATGGGATTCCTGAAAAGAAATTCCGCACAGCTACCTAATAGGTTAGTTTGGGCTATGACAGTGTGTTCTGGTGCCTATTTGAGAAGAATATATGTTTGATCATAGAATCTTTCAAAACAGTTCTACTAGAAGTCATATTCTAGCAGCCTTCTCAATTTCACTAAAGGACAATACTGGCACAAGGTATCTTGCAAGAATTAAAAAAAAGAGGAATGGAATTGCTATACCAACAGCAGTCCTTGATTGGTGAGCTTTAAAGAAACTAAATCCTATTTTCTCTGGTCAATCCTATGTGAATTTGGTCTAAGTGATATGATACCAAAGCAGAGATGGGTACATAAGTGACTTCTACCTCCCCAGTACTGCATATGGGTATTAATCCACTTAGTTAGGAAGTGAAAGATTTAATTGAATACACAGCATTCCCAACGCATATATTTCAGATCAAAGCAAGGCCAGTGGGGCTCGAATAACTCAATGCAGGAGAACATTGAAGTGGACCTTCATTATCTCTTTAATTAACCATTACTGTCCATCTATAATGTTATTTCCAACAAGCCCTGAAAGAGAAATATGATTGCTATTGGCATGTAAATTGTGTAAACCTTGCACAGAAGACTCTACTGGCAGGCAGGCAGGATCAAATTACATTTCTGATTGTGCATATTGCAAGCTTACAAAGGAACACTCTGCTAACTAGGGAAAAACAAGAAAGAGCACTTTGTACGCAAAGATTTTTATTCAAAACATTTCTAACCACACTTAAGTACATCATTAACACTTCTTGCCCCTCAAGGCAAACAGCATCACAGTTGGGGATCATAACACAAACAGCAATGTCACCTTTAGCCTATTCTGTCTTTGAACCAAAGCTTCAAAAAGTGAACAGTATAGAAATCAGAGGGATGGGAAAATATTATGCTACAATGCGTAACCACTGAGACTACTTCCTACATTTTCCTTGCGCTCCATTTGTGTAATATGACCTTTTGGAACCAAGAGGATGCTTGGAATTTTGAGAACATTACATGGTTATCTTACAAAATGGTTGCCATGAGGAGTACAGTCAATAATAAAATGTCCATCTACTACAAAGAATGATTACTGCATTGCTGTTCATCACCTGCACACACACACATACACACACAAAACACACACATACATCACAGCAGCATAAGAACAGGCGCTAAGAACCAAATTCATAGAAGCAGAACCTGACTAGAGAGAACCCAAGATGCAGACTGCAGAAAGGCCTCAGAGATAGTCCAACATATAGTGGTAGGGTATGGGAACAGGCGTACACTGAACAGCACAACCAAGTAGCTGGCATTGCATAGAAACATCTGTATATGAGCTAGACCTTTCCATGGCGAGATAGGGGATTCCACAGAAGGTTGTGAAGAATAATAGTACTAAGCTTCTGTGGGACTTCCAGTTCCAAGTACTGACCAATTAAACAGACTTTCTAGTAGTAGACAAGTATCAGATAGAGGTGTTGATAGATGTAGCAGCGTCAAGTGACAGCAACACCAGGAAGAAGGAGTATAAGAAGCTGGAGAAATACCAGGGCCTGAAGAAAGAACCAGAAAGGAAGTAGAAAGTAAAGGCCCAAATGGTCCCAGTGATTGAGGGGGAATTTGGGTTGTGACTCCTAAACTGAGAGGGTCTCCAAGAGATCTCAGTGAGACTCAAAGGCATAGCTGAAAATAATCAGTGATATCATCATGAAACTAGTGTTTTGCTAAATTTTAAAATACAAAAATAAGATAAATCAATCAGAATAGAGCTGAAAGGGACCATGGAGGTCTTCTAGTATAACCCCTTGCTCAAGCAGGAGACCGTATACCATTTCAGGCAGGTGGCTGTCCAGTATTTTTTAAAAAAACCTTCAGTGATGAAGCATTCACAACTTATGAAGGCAAACTGTTCCACTGGTTAATTGTTCCACTGGTTACTTGTTAAATGAAGATGTAAGTAGGATCTTGGTGACGGCAAGACTATGTGGACATACTATCATCTCATATTTTACATAGAAAAATTTAGTTCATTTTGCCAAGCACAAGAAAATCAGAACGTTCATGCCGTTTAATATGTTATCTGTACACCGCCCTGAGTCCTTCGGGAGAAGGGCGGTATATAAATCTAAATAAATAAATTGTCAAGAGCCCTTCAATAGCAGGGCCGCTCACCAGATGGAAATAAACAATCCAAACGAACGTGGTTCTCAAAGGCT
>JANHFO010006098.1:77066-90027 GCA_032468095.1 Pareas carinatus | reverse complement strand
CCCCATCCAGATCCGCACGGCTTCCAGACACCGGCTCATCACTTCCACGGCATCATTGGGGAGATATAAAATTTATTAAAAATGTTTAAAAACCCCATCTAAAACCCGAAATTAAAAACAGGAGGACAAGGGCACAGCTAGGTCAGACACGCCTGATAGAATAAATGGGTCTTCAGGGCACGGCGGAAGGTCAGAAGGTCAGAGATAGTATGAATTGCAGAGGTGAGATCATTCCAGAGGGTGGGCGCTGCCACAGAAAAGGCTCTCCCTCTAGGAGTCACCAGTCGACATTGTCTGACTGGTGGTACCCTGAGGAGGCCCACTCTGTGGGAGCGTGTGGGTCGGCGGGAGGTATCCATTGGTAGAATGCTGTCCTGCAGATAACTGGATCCTATGCCATGGAGCGCTTATAAGGTGGTAACTAACACCTTGAAACGCACCCGGAAGACCACCGGCAGCCAGTGCAGCTCACGCAGGAGTGGAGTTACATGGCCACGCCCATTCGCTCCAAGAATCCCCCGCGTGGCCGCATTCTGGACTAGCTGGAGTCTCCGTGTGCATTTCAAGGGGAGCCCCATGTAGAGAGCATTGCAATAGTCCAAACGGGAAGTGACGAGTGCTTGAGTGACTGTTCATATATTTCTTATCTATTATCCTGTCCTTTTCTTTTGGTATTTTTTGTGATTTAGGATAACAACTGAGCAGAAAACAGAAAGAGCCTTAAACTAGTTTAATTCATCTAAACAGTAAACCATGCATTTATTACAGGTGTAGAGACATAGGTCCTTGACTTAAAACCACAATAGGACTGAAACTTCCATCGATAAATGATGCTGTCATTAAGTGAGTTGCCAATTTTACGAATCACCATTGCCATTAAATGAATCATGCAGTTGTTAAGTGAAGTTACAACTATGGCAAATTCATGCCAGTTGTCAAGTGCCCCAATTAGTGTGACAATGGAGGTTCTGCAATGGTCATAAGTATGAAGACTGATCTTATGAAGATATGCCATTTTTTTCAGCATCATCGTAGCTTCTAACAGTGATTAAATGAATGGCTGTAAGTTAAGCACTATATGTATTCATATAATGCCCCGGTTGTACTCATACTTAGATCAGTAAAGCCTTTAGATAGTCACCTGTGTTATCTCATGGTTGAACTATTGCCATGTGCCCTGCTCTTGAAGATCTCCCAGTTATTCCTGAATGCAGCCACTCAGGAAATAATCCATTTGCCACAGTGTGCCTATATGACTCTTGCTCCATAATTGCAGTGGTTGCTAGTAGATTTCTGGTGTCTGTTTATCAGCTAAAAATTCCTTCATGAAACAGGACTGTTATTTGAAGGAGAAGAGCCATGGTGGTGCAGTGGTTAGAATGTGGTGTTGCACTGTTTCAGGCTAATTCTGCTGACTGCCAGAGGTTCAGTCCTCATTGGCTCAAAGTTGACTCACTTCGAGAGGGCTGTAAAGCACTGTGAAGCAGTATAGTAAGTCTTAGTGCTATTGCCATCTATGTTCCATAATTTCTGCCTGTCCAGTAAGACTGGGTGAAATAAGCTTGCACTACCTCTTCTGTTAAACTTTGTCATCTCTCAGGACTTAAGAAGTATACCTTCTCTGTTGCAGCAGCTGCCCTCTGCGATGCTATCCCCCCCCAAATTCATATGGCTCCCATCCTAATGATATTCCACAAGTTATTGAACCCCCAGCTGTTTTCTCAGGCCTTGAAGTAGGGTTTGAGCCCTAGTATGTTTGTTGTTGCTGTTGCTTTGTTTGATTTTCTTCTCTTCTAGATGTCTATGACTTGACTTTTTAAAAAAATTGTTCTTTTTTTTAAAAGGTAAAATCACTCAGGATATTTTGGAAACAGGTAATCTCTAAAATAATAAGTGTGTAATAAATACAATTTATATTGAATGTCTGCTCCTTTTTCAGTTTCCCTGGGCAGAAAATAAACACTTAGTAAAGCCTGGCATCTGGATGAATAGGTCAACCTGCTTAAATGTGATATGCATTCAAAAAAATCAGATAGAAGTCTTTGATAGGCAGAGTTTAGTATTACAACCTTCAGTACCATCCCAAAACCCACCAATCACTGAAAACCTGATTAGGACATAGTATTTTCCTAATGCAGTGCTTCTCAACCTTACCAACTTTAAGTTGTGTGGACTTCAACTCTGAGGTATTCTGGGAATTGAAGTCCACACATCTTAAAAGTTGCCAAGGTTGAGAAATATTGCCCTAATGTGTTTTAGAAGTCATGTTTCAAAATCTTACAAAAATAATTACAATATTACAAATAATTGCAAAAATCTTGCAAAAATAATTCTTATTACAAGATTAAACTCATCATTTATGAGTCAAGAGTCCAGGAAAAAAGCAGCATTGTATATGTATGTAGTACATGTAGTATAAAAACTGTAAAAGGATATCTACTTTTTTTAAAAAATCAGTTTCCATATAATGATGCAGAAGCCGTGCAGAATGACTCTATGTATGAAACAAAACAGAAAAAGACTAATAGACTTTTGCTAAGATAAATCGTTGTTTACAGCAAATACATCAACATAGAAGATGACTGATTATGCCAACATACCATATCAACAACAATGAAATATAATTGACTATGCACTCTGCAAAGTTGGAAAATTGTTCAATCAACAAAACAAGGCCTATGACACAAATAACCAGCTCCTTAGAAAATTGAAATTTAAACTGAATATAACAAAATTATTCAGCCAACAAGATATGGCTTTAGATATGGTACCAGATGGCTAGATAAAGTACCAGACACTGAAGTTCTCTCTAGAGCATATGTACCATCTGTCCATACATTGCTGTTGAGAACCCAGACCTAGTGGACAGGTCATGTCATCTGTATATCCAAGCACTTTTGGTGCTGGAAAGTGCTTGTATGGAGAGCAGAAGAAATGCTACAAAGACACATTAAAAGCCTCCCTGAAATTGTTTGAAATAGATACAACCATCTGGGAAATTGTTGGCATAAAACCTATCTAACGGCATGGCCTAATCCACAAGGACTGTCAAGCTTATGAAGTAAAACACATTGTTGAAGTGCAATATGAGAGCAAACTGCCCAATCTTGAGTCAGCAGTGCAACAACTGCAGTGCCTAAATATTTGCCCAATAAGTGCTAGGTTACTCCATGTCCAGATTAGCCTGATCAGTCATCTTTGGACACAGTATATTCAGATTTAATGTGACTAATGGTGCTGAGGCTTTCATCAACATGAGAATGAACAACATTGTTTTGTGATGAAGATAAAGAATAGATTTAATGGACTATAATTGATAGAACAAATGAATAATTCTGAACTGCAATTTATGACATAAAATACCTCAAGATGCAAAAAAGACAAAATGATTCTCAGTTCATATACTGGAAATAGCTGAAGAAGAGTAGAAGAAACTACATCCAACTAAAGACTGAGATACAGACAAGAGTAAGAGACAAGAAGCTATATTTAAATAAGTCAAATTCAGTTCAAATAGCCAGGAGAATTTGAGATATAATTGCTAATCCCTGACAAATTTTCTTTTGAAACCTGATAAATAATTGAAAAGGCAAGGGAGTTCCACAAAGAACGTTATTTTTATAAAATCTTTTGAATGTGAAAAATGTGAGCAATTATGGATAGTCTTTCAAAACATTGAGTCATTTAAGAATTTCTATGATAACCAGGAAACCAATAATTATAATAGAATATGAGACAACTAAATAGTTCAAGACTCTCAAAGAAGTGCACCAAAGTTGTATATTGTTCCTTTAAAAAAATTAAGTTATAGTCAGAATATGTCCTAAGAAATGCTCCCTTGGAAGAAACAGATACTGGAATTAAAATTGCAGGGAAAACATTTATTATTTTTATTTAAAAGGTTTATATAGTCACATCAATAAATTAATAAAGCTTCTTTCAACAGTTGAAATTTTTCCACTTTAACAGTTGGAAATTTGGAAGACTTAAGGAACATCTAGTGAAAGAAAAGAGTGCAAAAACTGCCACTCAATAATTGAAAAAACATTTAGTAAAAACACTGAAGCTCAGTTTGAAATTCAGCAGGATATAAATGCAATAAATAAAAGGCTAGATTATATCAACAGAGTCAATGAAAATAGATAAAGAAAAAGTTGAAGTGGTAATATATCTTCCAAGGTTTAGAATTTCACAGGGACAATGACTATCACTTGGGGAAAAGATTGTTACAAAACTAGATAAAATGTTAAAAATCAGTGGAGTTCTGCTGTCAGCAAAGGTGCAGTTTGTCATGATTTCTCAGTTCAAATTTATGGCACTGAACTCTAGTACACGAGGCAAGGGAGTTCCACAAAGCTAAACACACAAAAACTGACGCTTCTGAATTGTGGTGCCTTTTATTTGGATCACAAGACTGTTAGATGAAGTAAAACTAGTTTTCTATCTAGAAACACTACTAATGATGTTAAACTTAAATATTTGGGATACAGTAAAGGCAAGAGTCATTGGAAAAGATTGTTGAAAAAACCAGATGACAATTGAAAAGAATTTGAAAGAAAACAGATGCAACAAGCAAGAGATTACAAGAACATTGTAGACATAGGAAATATAGTCTCTCTCTCCCTCTCTCTCTCTCTCTCTCTCTCTCTCTCTCTCTCTCTTTCTTTCTTTCTTTCTTTCTTTCTTTCTTCTGCCCTTATTATTTTTATAAATAACAAAAAGCAGTAGCCATATCTAATACTCCTTTTTAAACAGTCATAAAGGGGACAAAAGCACACAATATTTTGTGCTGAATTATTTAATTTTAAAAATAAGCATATTTCTAATTTTTTAACAGTTAGAACCATTGTTTCTTCAAGAGAAAAGCAGTTATGAATATACAGTCTTGAATGGATGAGATCCATTAGGGACATGAAGAATAAGAAATGTCAGATGTGAAAATCAGCATACAGACCTCGAGAGGTAGGCACATTAATGGCTATTGGATCTGTCTGATGTTCCAAAAAGACTGTCCTACTGTTTTTAAAAGCCAAGTTAATATCAATATGTAAAATGTAATGGTGATGTGTGAAAACACTGCATAACTTGACATACTAATATTTATATTATCTTAATTAGAGGAATGAAATCTGTTTAATGAGTTAATGAGAAAAGTGTTCATAAGAACATAGTCAGGAGTTTTATATTTCACGAAGGAATAATTCCAAACTCTTTTCTCACTTTCTCTAAAAACAGAATCTGTAATTGGCTTCCAAGAAAGAAATGAAAAGATGTCATACCACTTACATTAAAAAAGATAAAGAAGAATTTAAGCCAAGAATTGTTAAGGAAACTGGATGAGATTTTGACAGATTTTACCTTAACAACTGTAAGTAGTTATTCTACCCTATCTTATTTCCCATGAAATGTATGCGCTATCATCCCCTTCCTCCATTATTCTCAATTCTGAATAACTTTTGTTTTTGGAAAAGCTGCAATTACAGAGGTTACCAATAATAGGAATCAACACAGCTGTGCCTGGAGCTGTTCCATCACATAATCACCTGTCATGCGTACTAATTCCAGCTATGATTAAAGCCCATGATTTCCAGGAAAGATGGCCAACGCCATTGTCAGACGTGTCATGGCTTAATCCAATAGACCTGGGCTTGTCTGTGCCTGCTTGCAATATCTCTTCTGTCAGCTGGAGTTATCGGTGGTGCTCATAGTTTGACGGATCATGTCTTTTGTTTGTTTCCTTTATAAAAAAAGTTCTGGTCCAGTATTGTTACGAAGAAATTAAAGAAAATGGGATTATCTTTACTCAAAATGTTGGCTGACGTAGCCATGCCAAGAAATGACACAACCCCAATGATGTAGAAATAGCCTCCTTAAAAAAAAAATAATCCAAACAGGCTCCAAAGCAAATAAAGAAACACAATAACTCATGTTTAAAAGGCCCAAAAAGCTTCTGTTTACTACATTTAAAAATTAGATATACTTCAGTTACGTTAGCTATTCTTCAGTTACTACTGAAACAGCCTCTGCGCCCTCCCACCAAACCTGGTTCTTTGTCATCCTATGATTAGTGGGGCGTGAGAAATGGCATGCAGCTTAGAGAGACCCAGCAAATGTTTATTTCCTTTTGGTATTTTTATAGTAAGCAAGATTCTGACAAATAAAATAACAGTCTTTATTTGTTCATCACTTCCAAAGCTTTATTCTGTCTATCAGTTCCAGACATACAAATCCTTAACAATGAAGTAATAAAGTTAGGGTAAATCTGTTCCATAGATTATTTTATTCCTGAAGCGCTTTTGATGTTCTATTTTTTACTTGTGGGGTATATTACTTTTAATTTGTTTGTTTTAATATGCTGAAATAAAGGGAGAAGAATTCCATAAGAAGGGAAACAAACAGAATGAAATAAAATAGTTCCGTTTTTAAACATAGCATTAAATCTTCACCACAACGGCTAATCCTGATAACTTTTTCCATTACATCATTAGATATCAGAGTGCGTAAATTTGTTTGTGGCATTTTCTTTCCATCAAAAACAATATAATCTTTTGCTATGTTCCATTGTTTTCAAACTCTGAAAATTCAAAGGGTTTTTTGCATATCAATTAAAATCATATTCATAGCTTTATTGTTTAAGAAATGTATAGGTTTTAAAACAGAATAAGTTTACAGTGGGGCAAGCCCTTGACAAGAAATTTTCCATTTTAAACTTACATCTGAATAAAATTTAAATCTTTGAAATGTTCTTTGTTATGTCTATTTATCTGTTTGTCTATCATCTATCTATCTGTCTGTATGTCTATCTGACTCCTAGAAGGCCACAGACCAGATTCAACCCATGGGCCTTGTGTTTGACATCTATGATCTAATCTATTTTTAATTTTATTTTAAGATAAAAAGAAACAGACTTAATATCCTCCAATTGAATATGCTAATATGGAATATTCCATCTCTTTATTCCAATTTTCTTGCAAATAATTGATATGCACTGTAACGATGCTCATTTAGAGCTGTAGTGGCACAGCGGTTAGAGTGCAGTACTGCATTCTACTTCTGTTAATAGTCGGCTGCCATTAAGTTCAGCAGTTCGAGTCCCACTAGTTCAAGGTTGACTCGGCCTTTCATCCTTTTGAGATTGGTCAAATGAGGACCTAGATTGTTGGGGGCAATATGCTGATTTCTGTAAACCACTTAGAGAGGGTTATAAAGCACTGTGAAATAGTATATAAATCTAACTGCTATTATTGCCTATTTTAAATATATATATTTGGAATCATCCAAAGCGCATTTTGGTGTTGATAGCAATTTAGGATTATTAAGATGCTGATAAAAGATGTTTTGAATAACTGCCATTCTATTTTCAGAGTATTCAATCTGTTTGGTCATTGAGTCCACTAAGGTAATAAGCTGATATGTTATTATTATTATAATTTTATTTCTATCCCGCCCTTCTCCCGAATGACTCAGGGCGGCTTACAGGCAATATTAAAATACAAAATACACATATAAATTAAGAACATTCTTAAAAGGATTAAATGAAGCCAGAACATTTAAATTTAAAAGGGGAGCGATAAAATTAATTCCACCTAATTAAAAATTTCATATTAAACATAGGAGAACAGGGCGCAGCTATCCCAAGCCCGCTTGATGGAACAGATGGGTCTTCAGGGCACGGCAGAAGGTCCGGAGGTCGGTGATTGATCGAATAGCATGGGGGAGGTCATTCCAGAGGTGGGAGCTGCCACAGAGGAGGCTCTCCCCCTGGGGGTTGTCAGCCGACACTGTTTGGCTGACGGCACCCTGAGGAGGCCCACTCTGTGGGAGCGTACAGGACAGTGGGAGATATCATTGGGGAGAATGCGGTCCTGCAAGTAACTGGGCCCTATGCCATGGAGCGCTTTAAAGGTGGTTACCAACACTTTGAAGTGCACCCGCGAGACTACCAGTAGCCAGTGCAGCTCATGCAGGAAAGGGGTTATGTGAGCACGCCCACTCGCCCCCAAAATCCCCCGTGCGGCTGCATTCTGAACTAGCTGTAGTGTCTGGATGCACCCCAAGGGGAGCCTCATGTAGAGAGCATTGCAATAGTCCAGACGGAAAGTGACAAGGACATGAGTGACTGTTCATAAGGGGTCCTGATCAAGAAAGGGGCGCAACTGCCAAATCAGACGAACCTGATAAAAGCCCCCCCTGGTGACGGCTATATTAAGTGATTATTGATGTAATTAAAAACTGTTATGTTAAGGAAATGTATATTGATACAAATGAATGAAATGTAAATATTAGAATTTTACTACTAGATCAAGATATCAGCTTAAGTGAATATTGATATAATTTTTAAAAAACCTGTTATGCCAATGTTATAAAGATTGAGAAATTTGAGAATGTGTTATAAGAGAGTAGGATGTTTAAAATTGAACTTTGCTATGAAAAGGCTTAAAATGGATTTAAATGTTGATGAAAAATTGATAAATTTGCTATATTGTAGTGATATGGAATAGATAAATGTGTTACCATGTACTGGTTTTTATAGGATCTTTTATAAAATTGAGAGTTATTAAAAAGTTCAGGATGTTTAAAATGGATTTAAATATGAAAGATAAAGATAAAATTTAAGGTGGAAGATGGGGGAAGGAAAAAAACCCTGAATAGATAAAAATATAAATGAATGCAGTTTTAAATTCTAGAACTTTACTAGCAAATCAGAATAGGAACTTAAATGACCATTGTTATAATAGATTGATATGATAAGGAGGTAAACTTGAGATTTTTAAGGATGTTATATAAATATATTATTTAAATGGTTTAAGATGTTTAAAATCATTAGTTTGTTATTCTTGTAGTGATTTATTTACAATGTTTTATAAAATATAAAATTATTTGAAAGTTTTAGGAAAATGGATTTAAAGTACTGATGAAAGAAATTTGAAATGTATGCCCAGCGGGCTGATGTTGATGGAAATATGTAAGCACATTGTTTTTTTTGTTTAAAAATTAATAAAAAATTTATACCACAAAAGTTGTTTTCTTGAGTCAGTCAGCATTTTTCAGCCATCCTGCAGAGGAATGTCAAAACAAGGAGTTAGCGAGTTTCCAATTCTCTTTTCTTTTGATTATCTTTCACAGCAATTGGAAGAAAAATTAAACAAAATCAGCCACTGTTGGGATATCTAGGAAGAGCAGGACTTTGGCTTCCAGTATTACAGTATTTTCTCTGGAACTTTGTGTTAAAATAGCTCCACCAGTTATTTATTTAGGGCTCAACTCGTGGTGCTTGTTCCTATAGGACTGTATGGCTGGGACCAATCCCCTCAGGATAACAACACCCTTAATCTATGTTACTTAGAGAAAGGTACTTTTGCTGAACTGGAATAGGGGATGAGGGTTCTGGAGGTCTCAGGGGTGAAGTTAGTTCAGGTTTCAGAAAACTGCAATGGAACACCAGGTTGTCTGATCATCACGTGAGATTTTTTGGTAATTGAAGTTCAACTGTCATTGGATTAATAATTTGAATTATGGGGAAAGGCTCCAAATATTTAGGGCCCAGTTTCTTGCATGGTTGGTTAGATTGGATAAACATCATGGGAAAATAAATTTTGTCACCTACAGACAATTCCTTTTGCTTAGTCCTGTGCTTATCTGCTTGTTTTTTGTAGGCTTGTTTAGCTTCTTCTAAGGCTTTTCTAGCTACTGGGCATGTTGTTTGCAATTGATCCACCCACTCAGCTAAAGTGGGATTCTGGTGTTTATGAACTGGCAATTCAGGAATAGGCACAAAATCCATGCCAGATGCCACCTTGAAAGGAGTGAATCCAGTGCTAGAATGGACAGAGTTATTATATGCCATCTCCGCAAAAGGGAGCAAATCATCCAAATTGTCCTGTTGGAAATTAACATAGCATCTTAAATATTGTTCTAATACATTATTGGCCCTCTCAGACTGACTATTACAAGAAGGATGGTGGGAGGAGCTTAATGTCTGGATGGTTCCAATCAACTTCAAAAAATTGCTTTACACTTCTCTATCCGATAGAATTCTATCTGGAACTCTGTAAAGATGGTAAATATGTTGTAGGAACATTTTATCAAAGGTGTGTGCGGATGGGATTTTTTGGCATGGAACAAAATGAACTTGTTTAGAAAATAGATCAGTATCCACCCATATAACAGTATTCCCCCCACTTTCGGGTAATTCTACAATAAAATCCATTGCAATTTCTTTCCATGGTGCTGAAGAGTTTGCTACAGTTTGTAACAGTGCCATAGGTTTTCAGGCCTCCATTTATCAACAGCACAAATTGGGCAACTGGAAACATAACTCTCAACGTCCTTCTTAAGAGACAGTCACGAAAATTGTCTCTTAATTAGATGTAATGTCTTCACAAAGCCAAAATGCCCTGCAGCTTTGGAATCATGGCATGTCTGTAGAATCTTGCTTCGTAAGGGTTTGGAGATAAACAATTTTGTCCCTACCCATGCCAATCCATCTTTTAACATGTATTTCCAAGCATGTTCCTTCAACCAGATAATTGTCACAACAGTGAACTTTAAATCTGTGATTACGTTTCCTGGCAGGTCCAGACTTGTGGTCTCTTGTTGCCTTTTTATTTATTTATTTACATTTTTATACCGCCCTTCTCCCCGAAGGGATCCAGGGCGGTGCACAGCCATAAAACAATTAAGACAATTAAACAAACAACACATTAAAAGAAAAATTTAAAGTAATATAATTATAGTGGCTAATTTAAAAATCGCAATATAAAACCAATTTAAAACCAGATTAAAATAGGAAATTAAAATTAATAAAATATTCAAGCAAGGGAAAGGTGAAAGCTTATATAAAATGTTTTATAGTTAGCAGATGACACCAGAAAGAATTGCAAAATGTTTAAGAATATATCAGATAAATGTTTGAAATGTAAATGTAAAACAGGTTCTTATTATCATATGGGTTGGACATGTGATTATGCATAAGAATACTGGGAAAAGATTCATACTTGGTTAAGGCAATATTAGAAATACAGAATACAGAATTTAAACCAGAACTATTCTTACTAGGCATAACATCACAGAAACTTGAGAACCAAAATGTATATTTGATTTTACATATAACGGCAAGAATTACGGTATATTCGCATAACATTGGAAGAGAGAAGATACACCACATGAAGAAGAAGTGTTAAGGAAAATATTACTCTGTGTAGAAATGGATAGACTAACTATGAGATTAAAAGAGAAAGAAGAAACAGAATATTTTCAAATATAGACACTGTTTTACAAGTGGCTCGAAGAAAAAAGGAAGGAGTAGAAATGTATTAGTGATAGTGGATTTTTACAATAATATGCTAATTGAATGAATACCCAAACAATCGATCTATGTTGAAAAAACATTTGCTTTTTATTATTTTAATTTAAATGGTTAATAAAACATATATACAAAAAAATAAAAATAAAATGATAAATTAAACTAGAATTCATATTCAGCCATGAATTTAAAAATGATTTAAGGATACAATAGTCTTGCTTCAAAGTTTGATTTAATATGTATTCTGATTTGTTTTTAACATTTCATCTTTCACAATTCCCTACTTTCTATTTCTAATGTTTATAAACACTAAATAGTAAATAAATTATTCATCAATCCATTTCCTCAAAGGAAATAACTAACAGCACTACTTCAGGACAATCTGGTATTCAAATTAATTAAACATTTCAAATAAATCAGATTAAACTTTAAAATACCTGAAATTCAATTGAAATTTCAGATATGTATATAAAGTGACCAATTTTTAAACCTCCAATCCTATGAATTTAAATCATTATATTTGTTATACACAAAGAGCATTTTGTCCACTAGGTGACACCATATTTCAAATTTAAGAACTTATTCAAGGAGAGGTAGAATTTAAACATTCTAGTCAAGAAATAAGAGAGATGTTAAATATAAATATGACATAATTATATAGGCAAAAATTAGGAATAATCATGTGGTAAATAGTATAACAAAAAGAAAGGAGCAGTTAACATAATTATATATCAAGTAAATTCTTTATTTAACCTTACTGAAAATATATTTATATAATTAATAATCAATACTTTTAATAATTATAAAATGTGATATTGCACATTTATATTTGCAATTAGTATTTACTGGTTGACAAGAATTCAGCATGAATCAATTAAAAATATATTTCTTTTGTTACCAAGATACAATAGAAAAGTTTCTTCATGTTATATTTCCAAAGTTAAAAGACTCAATTATTTTACATGATTAAAATATTATAGAATAAAATACATATGAAAACAGCTGTAATGTTTTACTATTAAACAAATTAATTGCATATTAAAAGATGAACAATACAGTAATAATCAACAAGCATAAAGTCTGAAAGTGAGTGATGAATCATTTCTATTTATTAGTAATTAGTATATAACATAAATACAGCTAACATTGGATGCCACTGAAATACTAGTATTTATTTTAAGAAATTAATGCCTATTTATTTATTAAGGAGCAAGCAAAGCACTTCTATTGGAACGTAGGAGTCTTTTGTAGTTTGATTGATGTAACATAGAGCTTAGTCCTTGACTCACAACTGTTAATAGAGCCTGCCCATTACAGACATCATAACAAGAGTTAAATGAAATACCCACGTGATCACCTCATATATGACCGCCCCCCCATCCCTGGTCTTGGTCATTAAACAAACATGCAGGTTATTAAGCGGAGCATGGGATGCCTCAGAGGCAGCCTGGAAAGCCTAGCCCAGACAGAGCCCGGCCCAAGCCTTCAAAGGTGTCCCCCGCCTTTATTTATTTATTTCATATTTATATACCACCCTTCTCCCCGAAGGGACCCAGGGCGGTGCACAGCCATATAAAAGACACGAATTAAACAATAACAAACAACAAAAGACACAATTAAAACAATTTAAAATACAAAAAATATAAGGCTGATTTA
>JANHFO010006098.1:28561-46443 GCA_032468095.1 Pareas carinatus | reverse complement strand
CAAGAGGCGGGTTTCAGGCGTGAGAGGCAGAGCTCGCTCTCTCACGTCCTGTTGCCTTCAGAACCGGAAGTGATCTCCGCTCCATTTGTTGATTCTTATCCTATACTCAGACACTAGGGAGAATAAATCCACACTTTCTTCTTGGTGACAGGCTTTTAGGTGTAGGAAGATTGCTGTCATGTCACTTCTTAGCCTTCTCTTCCATTGACTAAGCAATCCCAGTTCTTTTAAATGGTTTTCAGAGGATTTAGTCTCAGCGTCTTTGTTACTCTTCTCTGCATTCCTTGCAGTTTTGCAGCATTTTAGTATTGTAGCAGCCAAACTGGATACAGTACAAGTAGTCCTCAACTTGTGACCATTTATTTAACAACAGTCCGGAATTATGACAACTTCAGAAAAGGTGTTTTATAAAGCACTTCTGACCATCACAAAACATTGCCCTATCTTCCCCAATCATGTGATTGCAATCTAGGTGTTTTAACCTATGACCAGTTCTCAAGTACCTCACGGTAATGTGATTGCCATTTGCAATTTTTTCAGCTGGCTTCCCCAGAAAGTCAATGTGGAAGCTAGCAGGGAAAGTTGCAAGCTGCTTCTGCCTACTGAGAAAAAAGGTCTTTGCTATGCCCAAAGGGCAGCTGAACTTGGCAAGCAGCTCTTTCACTTTGTTTAACAACCTGGGAGATTGCTTAATGATTGCAACCAGGAGTCCTGGGATTTTGGTCTTTGAACAAAGCTGAAACATGGGCATCTCACTGTACTATCAGTTCAATGACTGATATTTTGGTTCCAGTTGTAGTTGTAAGTAGAAGACTACCTGTGTACTAGATGAAATATAACCAACACAGCATTTAAACATTCACTCTTACTTAGTAGTTTCCAGAAGCAGATTTGACAGCTAGGATTTCAGTTTATCAGTGTAACCATCACATTATTTGCAATGAGTTTGCAAACTATGCTTTCAGATGTTATTTAATCACAACTATTTGATAGGATGGATCTGGTCTACATTTATGGCATGAATCTCATGTAATCTAATTTATTTGGGAAAAGTATGGCATTGTTCTGTCCCTAAACTATAAATTATCAAATTTAGTAGTCACTGGCCACAAAATATACTTTAGCCTTGGATATGTTTATCATTTGATAATGATAAGATTAATTTAGTCAATCTTGATTATTTTCTAAATTTTTTTTGTATCAACAAAAGAAATTATTTCAAATTTACAAATTATTTGATTAAATAAGACTGTTTTCTTGAATTTCTGGCAGCACTCAGCATATATATTTAAATTATTGTATTTAATAATAATGAAGAAATCATTCATAGATTGTATATATATTGATATTAAAGATACGTAGTTTTTGCCATAATACATATCTCTATTTTACATTTTTTTATTAGTCATTTTCTGGAGGTGGATACAGGTTGGGAGACTCTACTAGGAAGCATTCTGAATATATACATGGAGAAAATCAGTACGGGCAAGACGTAAGTAAAAGTATGGTAAATAAAATTCTCTGTTAAAAGAGAATCAATATGATTTTCTCAATGAAGACTTCACTTTAAGCTGCTCATACAAAAATATAAACTGTGAATACTAAATGTCATTAATTTGGTTAAATATATTTATATTCTGTATTAGAAAAATGAAGTTTAAAACATGAATATATAATACTCTTAAAAAGAAAGCACAAAAAAATTATTCTTATTTTGTATGTTAACTGACTACGTGTTTCGATCTAGAATCTTGGTTCTAGGTTGATACTTAAAGAGTTTGTTCTTCCCATATCTTTCTGCCTGATCCAGAATATCAAGTAGACAGGCCTTTTCCTTTGTTTTCCAAGGGAGAGGTAATCCCTTTTCTTGATGACTTTGACTGAACTGACAATATAGCCTTGTTCAGACTGAATATTGTTTTCCTAGGAAAGTGGTATTTTAATACTGATAATATTTTACTTCATATTGGATATGGCAATATAGAAGCCTACTATGCTCTATTAACAAGTTGTGCTCTGTCAGACTCTTCAGCCTAATTAATGGTCTATATGTGCAGCATTAATTCATATCTGAATATTATAGTGCACTAAAGTTGAATTCAGTCTCCCACCTGTCGGGTAGACTAGTCATGTCAAATGCCAGGACTAAAGGAAGAGAGTGGCATGATTCATTGTAGAGGACAATGAGCCATTTATCCCCTATAGACTTCCTACATGAAGAAAATGTCTTGTGCAGCACAAAGTAGAATCTATTGCTCCTAGTATTCTTGGATGTAGAGCAGTTTGTCCAATGAGTACCTTTCTTAATAAGAAGAACACAAAAAACTACTCAGAGTTATATAGTTAAAAAAAAGATGATGCGTTAAAAAAGCAGAAGAGTGGCTAACATAATAGGAGAGGGCTTTTACCAGAAGTATTGTGGTCTAGTTTGGCAAGCTGCAATTTCCTACATTTTCTTCCCAATAGCTAGAAAGATTCTATTGGGAAGCAAATTGGAACTATTGTATAGTTTTAAAAGATTTAGGTGTTCATTTTAAAGTAAGTGCTATAATACTGAGAAACAGGCCAATATGTATTGGTGGAAATGATCTATGTCTTCAAAAACCATAATTTATAAGTTATTATTATGATTTATCAATAGGTTGAAATCTTGCTTAAATTGTGGAGGAATGGCTTCAGCTTAGATGATGGAGAGCTGAGATCCTACACAGATCCAGTGAATGCTCAGTTTCTTGAATCTGTTAAAAGAGGGTAGGTTTATAATATTAGTGAATACAATAATACATTGGTATACATTTTCATTTCCTTGATATTTTTTTCTAGAGTTTCTATTCATTGAGTAGGAGGTGGTGCTTATATTTTTCAAGATATAAAAAATGCCAGACTTGCCAATGAATCTGAGATACAGTGCATGCATTGTCACAAGAAATTCAGATGAAACTCTGAGAATAAAATGTAGAGAATTTTTTTCCTGAATTAAAAGTATTTCCTAAAAAAATCCAAATTCATTAAAAATGTTGGTAGGACAATGTAGAAAATTACCATAACGTCTTGTGAAGATTTATTTATTATTAAATTTATAGTCCTTCCCTATTTTTGTGCACTGAAGGGGTACACAGTGTTCCTGGTACTATTTTCCTCACAACCAACCCCCTGTGAGGTCAATTGGACTGAGAGAAAGTGACAGCTCAAAGTCCTCCAGCCTGTTCTCATGCTTAAAAGTGAATTATAACTTACAGTTTTTCCATTTCCAGTTCAATATTTTAAGCACTACAGCAAGATATTTTTGCCGCATGCCTTATGAAAACTGGAGAAATATTTAACGGAGCATCCAGATCCATCAAAATTTGCCGTTTGCAAAAAGAATTTTAAATAACTAATTAAAAAAAAGGCTAAACCAGATGTAAGAGAAGTTGTCAAAATAGCTTGATTTTAAACATGTCTTCTATAAAACCTTCTGTTAGAAGTCACCTATTTACCTACCTACAAAATTAAATATAAAGCTAGTACTACAATCATAATTAATTGATAATCTTTATTTTTATGAAAATCTTCTAAATTTTCAGTGTTTCTGAGGGAGAAGGGATTTCATTTCTGGAGCATCAATCCAGTAATGTCACAAAGGCTGTGCTAATTAATATGAAGTTTCAAAGAGATGGATACACTTTTCAGATCAGGGAAATAATAAATATGTAAGAAAGAAAAAGTTATTTGCAACCAATCAGACCTTGTTTGATTTCCAAAAGAAATAAAAATAAAGAATTATGTTTCCTAGATTTGACCTGTGCGAATCATACTTGTGTGATTCACCAAAACATCTTGATAGACTACTTTTAATTTTACAAATATTTCAAAAAATATTTTTTTGTTTCAAAGAGCGGTTAGAGCTAGAATAGCACATTAAACTCCAAGCTATGTTCAGCAGAAAATATAGGAGTTGTAATTAAGCATATCTGCTGACACAAGTGAAAGACATCATATCAGAAAAGACAGCTCTCTCAAATCCTCCTGAACTCTTGTTGTTCTTTCTAATTTAATGGGATATTGGAAATAAATTATGTAAATAAAGTATGTAAAAGCTTTGACAGAAAATAGAACCCACAAATCGGATATGGTGAGCGAAGCAAATAACAGAAAGATCAAGTTCTAAAATAGGCTAGATTAGCAAAGAATCGAAGGAGGAACCATTACTCCAGGAAAAAAAAATCCAAATGGAAGATACAGGAGAGCAGCTTGGAATGCTACAATGCTTAATTCTTACCGCCCAGGACAGAACTGCTATCGGTGGGAGTGGAGGAGTAGGAAAAATTCCAGAAGTTAAGCCTTATCTGGTTTCCATAGGCACCCTGTCCTTTCCTTCTCAGTTTACCAACACTCAGATACACAAACACATATAACATAAAATAAGAATAGAAGCTTACTTAAACAAAAATGCAACACACCTTGATCATATCTAATAGAGAAAATGTACACATATCAATAAGCACGCAGAAGCAATAAATGGAGGGAGCGAAAACATATATTTGAGATACCCATATGCACACACAGATGAATACACCCATACAGAGGCAACACGTCCATGCATCCAGGGAGAAGAATGCACAATAGTCTAATAAACACAGACATAGCATGTTTGAATATTAGAGCTATGTGAATTTAACAGTTTACAGAAGAAAAAAGGTATCTTCTTTGGGTCTCACTTGGGAAAGAATTCCAAAAAGTGTGTTCTCCATGCTTTCCCCCATCTTATGGCCTGTAACCTACTTCATGCATTTTGAAAATAGTAGTATCAATAATTTTGCTACATGCTACTTGTCATTCTTAAACTACGACTTTAATCTTGTGTTCACCAACTTACTGGAGTGAATGCCTACATGTACAGTTGTGCCATAAGCCATTAGTTTTATCACGGTGCACACACTCTATGTAACATAACCTACTTCATTCTATATACCTGGACTACCTTTCCAATCTGCTTTCTGTATAATGGCCCAGAACAACTTGAACTTCATTATCCATTTGGATGGGCACAGAGCAAACATTGTACTTCTACCGCAATTCTTTGGACAGGGGTGAAGACATGATCTTCTTCTGAATGCGAAATGGACCATTGAATTGCCATTTGTGATTTTTGCTGCAATCCAAAGTCACAAATGGATTCAACTTTGTTTTGACTACAGCTTAATTGACTATGGTCTCCCGGAAAGGAAAGCTACCATGGGAGCTTTTTCTTTGGTATTTATGAGACTTATTTATAGCTTTTTGTAATGATCCTGAGGCAAGATAGTAATTTCTGATGGGCACCAGAGTTTAGGTAAATATATATTACATTTAATGACAGACAAAGGTGATGGTAGTGAAAGAAGAGGAGTGACCTCTGGTGCCATTGAAGTTGTTGCTGAATATTAAGGTTTTTGGAGGTAGTAGTGGTGGAAACATGAACAATTGCAAAACAGTTGGCAAGAGGCAGCCTTGTGGGAAGTAGACTCCTAGAATAGTCTGATAGTAATCAAAGTCAGCATGGAAGCCATAGATGACATTGGAGATGGAGCAGACTGACTGGATAGGGAAATCAAAAGCTTGGCAACAGCAAGTGCAGTGCAGCCTATCAACTGTTGGTTTGTATTGTGTGCTTGGCTGGAAGAACTGCTAGACAGTTGCTAGTCAGTGGGATGCGGTGTGCTGGTGGTAGTAACTGCTTGCTAAGCAGTTAGTGCTTGCCTAACAGCAGCAGTAGCAACTGACTGCACATTGGTTGTAGTACTAATGTGTATGTCATTATGAGTCACATGCCAAGTGGGCAGCCATATAAATTAATAAACAATAAACAGTTTGCTTTATTCTACAAAATTTATGTACAGTGTCCGTACTGCGGTATTATTATGTAGAGGTTTTCAAACTTTTTCAAGCTGCAGATCTCAAAGCATGTATTTGCTACAGGGCGGACCCCATTCCCACAAATTCAACTAATTACTAATCAACAATTCATGTATATTACTTTGTCCAAATTTTTCTTGACCTGTCTGCGGACCCCCTGGCAACTTGCCACAGACCCCAAGGGGTCCACGGACCACAGTTTGAAAACCCCTGTTACAAAAGTAGTCATTTTTTAGAAAGCTGTTCTTAGATTTATTTAAATTAATTAAAATTTATTACAAATTCAACTTTTACCCCTTTTTTGTTATTTTTGTTATTTAATTTTTATTGTACAAATGGTACCTGTTAATGCACAGCCTTTAACAGCCTTTTTCACATGTAAGTGAAAAATATGGAACTTGAATTGTCTTTTAAAATAAATGTAAAAATTTATATATACATACATATATATACTGTTTGATTTTAGAATTTTTCTTTGTAAAGTTAAAAATATAAACAATTATTATTTTTGTATTCTTATCAACCACTTTCAGATTTGTGCTTTATTTTTTCCAAAATAAACATCATCACTTTAAATATATGTAAGGCTGCAGAGAACAGTATATCTGTTAAGTAACATTTTTTGATATAATGTTAAAGATACAGTTGGGTAAAAATCAAATCACTTTTAACATTTCACTATTCAACTTATTGTATAGGTTTCCTCATAAAATAAACCACTGTTGTTCTCTTTTCTGCTATTAAGAGAGATTCCTGCTGAACTTCAACGACTAGTGCATGGAGGTCAAGTTAATTTAGATATGGAAGACCATCAAGAGCAGGAATATGTAAGACCTAGACTGAAGTTCAAAGCTTTCAGTGGAGAAGGTCAGAAACTTGGAAGGTTAGTTTCTTAAAAATAAACAATGTGATTTAAAAAGAAAAAAAATTGCAGTTGAAAATAGTTTAAAATATTGTGGTCTGGGATTTCTAGGAGTTAGGGTACTGATACATTTAAAGGGTAATGTATTGAGGAACAATAATACATGTTGTTTTTTGCCTTTTTTCATGCCTTCAAATGAGTCTTCACACCCAGTGATTGCCTGGACAATTTACTGCACTTTTCTTGGCAAGATTGTTTTGGAAGTAGTTTGCCATTGCCTGCTATGACTGAGAGACAGTAAATGGCCCAAGATGATTTCATGCTAAGGCTCCCAGTTTCTAGGCTGAATGTTAATGTTTATTTAATTATTAAACATGGAACAAATAATATCAATAACGTATATCAGAAGTTAATATAAAAACAGTATCAAAACATAGTTCATTAAATTGCTACTTAGTGCCATGAAACAATCAGATTTTTTACATATATTTTATCAGAATTTCCAGACATGTCAGACCAATTAGTTGAGTATTTATGAACAAACAGATGAGAAATAAATATTCAATCAAGACAATTCTGCTCAAGTGTTTTTCCTAGAATGGTATATCTGTGTTTTTATCTGAACATTTTATATGACTGTGTTTGCAATCTGCAAAATATTTTTACTCCTGCAAAAATCATGTTCTTTAAATTAAGTATAAAGTAATACAAATTTTACTCATAACATTTCAATAGTTTACATAAGGAATAAGCCATGTAATGGCCTCCAAATTTTCTTGATTCTGAATTTATCGGGCAAAATGAGTGGTAATTCGGAAGGAGCTAATGAGTATCAAATCACCTACCTTTGGACTAAGTAATTAATTTTGTTTAAATATACGTGATACTTAAATTGAAAGGAATTGCTAATTACTTAACATGCATTTACACATAATTAGAGCAAAGGTTTTTATTTGCAACTAAATGACATTGCCCAGCCTCTTCTCGATAAATATTCAATTATTATTTTGGCTGTCTTTCAATTATTACTGATATTTTTATTCTTTTCAAACCAGCAGGATGTTGGAAAGGGGATCTAGATTTTGTCTGTCAGAAACTGAGCAGAAAGGGACAAAGTTTAGTATTAGGAAAGGTCAGCTGAAGAAAGATTAAGTTTGAAAATAAGATGTTTGGAATGCTGCTGGCTGCTTCATTCTTTAACCCTATATAGGTAGTCCTCAACTTACAACCACAATAGAGTCTGCCAGTTAACGGTCATAAGTTGTGATGATCATAAAGTGGGTCATCACATGACTGACCCTAGTTTTTTGTGTTTTTTTGCAGAGTTCATTAAGTGAACTCCACAGTTGTTTAGCAAACTCATTGTGCACTATAGAGCATTTTTACTGGAATCTGGAAGTAAACATCATATTCAACATAAACATAAATCCCAGTCATGTGTCCATGGGGCACTGTAAATGGTCATGGGTGCAGGCCATTAAGTGCCCACAATGTGATCATGTGAGTGAGAGTGAGGCAACCATTGGAACTTTGGAGCCAAGATTTGGGAGTGTCTGTCATAATTTTATGTGTTCACTAAGTAACCGGTCGTACGTTTATTTTCTTTTAGCCTTACTCCTGAGATTGTTAGCACACCTTCATCTCCAGAAGAAGAAAACAAACCCTTTCTTGATGCCACTGTTCCAATAGATGCCACTGTACCAACAACTAAGATTCAGATTCGTCTAGCTGACGGGAGCCGTTTAATACAAAGATTTAATCAAACACATAGGTAAGGTAATTTACCTGCACTGTTGGACCTTGGAACTAAAAAGATAATCTCCAAAATTCCTCCCGTTTTTCCATTCTATAATAGCGTAAAATTCTGCTGATCCAACAACTAAACTGTAAATCTTATTCTTGCCAACAGGATTACAGATATTCGAAATTTTATTGTCCAGTCTAGGCCTTTGTTTGCCACAACTGACTTTGTTCTTCTGACTACATTTCCACATAAAGAACTTACAGATGAAAGCCTGACATTACAAGAGTCAGATATATTAAATACCGTGATATTACAACAGCTGAAATAAATTTTAAGCCTATCAGTACAAGGTAGGTTCTGGGAATACATAATGTTGCAGGTTGATTTGCAAGATTGTTTCAAATAAATGAGGAAAGGACCAAAACAATTCCATCATTTTCCAGTTAAATATAGGGACTTTTAAACCTCTTCAGTCTTCCAGTAACAATTTATCCAAATTGCAGGTCAAAAAGATTTGTTAAACAAATGTTGAATTTGTATTCTTCATAGTTCAACTTTTGTGAATTCAAGTACCTTTATGAAAGTGGGGGGGACAGAGAAAGAAAAAAAACTATTGACAGAAAATTTATAGGAATGCACATTTGGAATCTATAGGAATACCATGGGGGCTTGTGTGTGTATTAGCATGGGATTCATTTTATGAAGACTTGTCAAACCTGAAATATAGAAGAACTTTTCACTGTATCAGGCTATAGCTATTGAGAACTTCAGTTTCTTAGTCCCATTCTGTCACTTAGAAACGTTTTGTTCACGTCTTTCACCTTAAACATGATTTTAACACAATCTCTGTGTTGTGCTGTAAACTTTGTTTGCTCTATCATTCCCTTTTAATATCAGTTATTAACCATACTTTAAGTGCCAGATTGCAGAAGAGGTACAAAACATTTTTTACTCTGTAAGCAGGTGTGAACTCTTAACTTATATGGTTAAAAAGAGAAATATAAGTCTAGTTTAAGAGGAAAATGGTGTGCTATGTTTTCTTAAATATGTAATTGAGGACCAATTAATAAAGCCATTTTGCAGTATCACTTTAACAACTGGATTTGAATAGCAGTGAGTACTTAATATGAATCTTTCAGCAACATGTATGTTTTGTTTTGAACATGCAAATTAGCTTCCTCCTCTGAAAATTATTACAGAGGATTGATCATTGAACTATGAATATCACAAAGCATTTCTCTTCCAGGTCAATTTGTATGGCTAGTTGCTTTTTCAAACCATTTTCCCAAAACATAAATTGTGATTTTGCAAACTTCATAAATCCAAATTAAAGATTTTAGTGGTGTGCCAAATTTAACTTGTGCTTCTGGTTATGCTCTGATATAAATAATAAAAAGAGAAATGTGCAACAGACAGGGTACAGATCGTTTTGGAATTTCATCCACAGGTGTAGAACACTGGATTAAGGTTCCACGTGTAGCATTTTAAAGCATAGCAACAATTGATGCAAGGAAAAAAGCAGAAATAGAAGCATTTTTTTAAAAAAAATAGTGACCACAAAATGCTTGGCTACCAAGGCAGAGCAAAATTTATCAACACAAGGTTCTACATACAAATTTCACTATTCCCAAAAATCACTTTCAGATACATAAATATGCCTGAAACTTTGATGACATGTGATAACACATCCCTCTCTATTAAACTGTATGACACCTGTATCTTCTAATCACAATATATTAAACTTTTGTGAATAGTTGATTTATAATATATTAATAATTATTTGGCCAGCATAATTTTATTTAAGATTATAAAAGTGTTATCAAATGTTAAGTATTTTTAGAGGCAACTTTTCAAAGAGTCTACTCAAGCTACACAACTAATTCAGAGGATAAAAGCCAACCTATTATTTTCTCCTTTTTAAGCTAGATTAATGAAAATATATTCAAATATTTAAACATATTTACAGTATTTTTTTATTTCAATTTTGTGTCCAAGAATCCAATCCTATCAAGAAGGGAAGTTACCTTTAAGTGTAGGATGTAATGTTGCGCTATAAATTTTAAGTAGGATTAACTCTGGATTTCTACATGTCGGTTTGTAATTAACACAGACTAGTTTTCAAAGACAAAAACATTTAAAAAGTGAAAAGATGTTGAAATGAAAGCAGGATTTTGGAAGTAGAGTATGTGCATGGTTAAACTAAAAACAAATTACCATTATGTTGTAATTAATAAAGAATATGTTTAAATTACAATGCTTCTGTATATTTTCATGTTTATTAATTTTAAAATCAGGATGGTTAAGTCTGCTCCTCCCTTAAATCTGAGGGTCAAAGAAGTTAATTCATAAGACAATTAGAATGTTTAAATGATTTTGAAGACAATGCATACTAAATTGACATCTTTCAACTGCCCAACTGGCCTGTAATAAATATGAAAATCAAGAAGAAAATGCTATGATAGAAAAGTCCTGTTTGCTTCAGATATTTAGAGTTGCTTAGTAAGTCATTCACATTCATTCATTCAATTCAATCCTTCACTTATAGAATTTATATGGCTGCCCGTTTCAGAAAAGTAATTCTAGGTGACATACAACAAAATTATAAAAAATTAAACATATAAAAAGCCATTATTTTAAAAAAATAAATTAAATTTAAAAATCACAAGGCTAAGAAAGAAAAGCAGATATTAACAGCACTAATGAAGCTACCTCAAGATCTCAAAACTCAAATATGACGACATAACTAGGTTTTGAGGGACTTCTAGAAATTCAACAATGATTGAGCAAATCTCACTTGGAATGGGGGTGAGTAGGAAGAATATTCCATAAGGAAAGCCCCACGCAGAGAAAGCCCATCACCTGGACCCTGGCAAGTGTAGCTCTAACAGATAGAGCCTGCAGCACGCCTTTTCTTCCGGATTTGATATGATGGCCTGATATAATCAGGACAAGTAGTCACTCAGATAAATCACCACATGCCATGAATACATTTAAAGGTCAAAATCAGCACCTTGAATTGGAATCAAATACATACTGACAACAAATGTGACTCACAAAGTAGAAGTGTAACATGCTGTTCTAGAAGAATACATAACTCCCATGCCACTACGTTTTGATCCATCTAAAGCTTCTCTTCAGGGACAGCCCGATGCTTACTCTAGTTATGAGGAATTTTAATCTGATACAAAGTTTTGCCTACTTCAGTGACTTGCCTCTTATCTTAGAGCAAAGAGTACTCCGCCTTGGGAAAAATTATTTACCAAGAGCCAAAAATAGGAGCTGATATGAATTTGCCTAAAAGCAAAAGACCACCAAAGTTGGAGTTGGCATTTGGTGAAAAAAAAATCACGTCTGAGAGTCTGAAATGTGAATTTTTCCCAAAAGAATTTGTTTATCTGTTATCTCCTAATATGTTTATCTTTGCGCAAGGGGGGATTCATACGTTTGGAAGTATTCACATGTATACAAGAATAACTGAAGGTGGCCATCATTACAAAAAAAATAAGAACCATAAGTACAGCAAAATTAGAATAAATTATCCACATACTCTGATAATATAATGTATACAGAAAAATCCTCAAGAGTGAAGCAATTTCTGGTGACTACATGGCATATCTATGTAGTTTTCTTGACGATAGTATAAAAGGAATTTCCTATTGCTATCTTCAAGGATGGGCAGATTATTTTCCAGTTTAACCCATAGCTCTGGTATTGCCTGAAAAAAATCCCACCTCATTAAGAAGACCTGACCGTACTTAACTTGCTAGCTGAGACAAAGTTTGCAAAGTTCTATCTTTCCCAAGACCAATATACCAGCTTTGTTTGCACTCAGGTCAGAAGCACTGAGGTGCTTCCGGGTTGAAAAGGTTAGTCAGTGACATCACTGTTGCTTGAGGCATGCACCCTATGGCAACACTCAGGTCTTGAATGCAGGCTTGCTAACCTCCAATCCAGCGTCCTAACCACATGAGCCACTAAGCTCCCAATATACCAGCTGTCATTTAACTTCTGGAAAAGTTCTTTAGAACAATCTTGTGAATTTTTTGATGTTTATTATTTAGCAAGAGGCAACTTTACATATAACTTCTAACTAATAGTTACTTCAACTCAAAATATACGGGAACATTATGCATTTTCAGTGTCAATATAAGGTTGCTACATATCTATTTTGCCGGTGATTCTTTGGATTTCCTTATTAATCAAACAGCTGATACAAGGAAGATATTGTGAAGTAAATTAGATATCCTCACTTACTGAAATTCCCACTGGATTATGATTATTTTTTTTTGAGCTAACACTGCTTTATCTCAAGTCTAGTTTATAACCATAATAAATAATAAACCTATCCAACATGGAAGCTGTTTCAACCTTTAATCCATGCAAATGTATATAAGATATCACACTATTGTGTAATATGAGATAATGTAGATTGATACATTGGTTACTACAGCTTGAGCTTTTATTGTCAGAGACAAAGTCCAATGATTGAATATTTATCTTACGTAAAACTTAATTTTGATTGAAATTAGGTATCGTCTATGAATTAGAACCAGGAAGCATAAGTCTTTACTGATAATTATTTTCTAGTTTTACTTCAGTTAAATTCTCATAGCAAATTAAATTATAACAATTTCAATAACTTTATTATAGTATTACAATATCTATGAAGTATACTAATTTATAATATTTTCAATAAAATAAATTTACTTCATAGTTCGTGTGACTTAGTTGTTCAAAGCAACCATTAATCATACATCATCACTGAACCTAACTTGCCTTGACCAATTTTGAAAAAGCTAAGAAACATCTGATCTTGCGAGTACTTGCGTGGAAGAACATCAAGAAATCCCATGTGAACTAAGTTAGGAAAAATAGTTTTTAAAAAATTCCAAAAGAAAGCAGTGGAGAATGAGGCAGTTCTGATACTTGATATAAAATTTAAGCTACTCTCCACATCCCCCACCTCTATTTCCGTGCTCTCCTCTCTTTACTGGTGTTGCCACTGTTGGAAAATATGTGTTTCTGAAGGCCAGGGCCCATAAAGTCCCATTGTTTACTTTTAATACTGAGAGGTATCTCTTATCTTTGGGCAGTCATCATCTTTCAGTTTAACTTATCTCACAAGCTTGCAGAAAATACAGTAGTGCAGAGAAAACTGAAGTGTATTGACTTGAGCTCCACTAGGAATGGGAAAGCATTTTATAAAAAATAAAATATCTATTCAGTGTGAAAAAAAATAACTCTGAACTTGATATAATTTCTCCCGTAAGAAAAAAAAATGGAATAGAGACAAAAATCCTGTACAATGGCCATTCCACCTTATTAGCACAGAGTTACCAATTCCATCTGAATGCAATCTTGATGGTTATGTATTAGTTAAATAAGTAAGTGTTGATTATAACAAACTATATGAAGAGAATTTATCATTCTCATTCAGTTTAGGTATGGCAGATGCCACGATATTTGTCAATTTGACAACTTGGGGAAAGGAATTGAGTAAACTTATCAAAGGCACCTACTTGTGTCAGCTTCATCAGGTAGATGAAATCATGAAATCAACTTCGATCTCAACTGAGATTGAGATTGGCTGTAACCACAATGTCTTTCAAATCTAATTTGCTGCACCTCCTCCTTTTTGTAGTTCAATAAATGATCTACTTCCAAATGTTATCTGAACATTCTGGATTTAAAAAATGTTTTAGTCATTCTCGCTTTGGCAATGGAATCTGCATATCTCCATTAAAGTCATCTTCCTAACTCTCTACAGCCCATTCCTATTTGAAGCAGTCTTTACTGGAAAGGCCAATTTAGAATCTTAGATATAATTGGATGACTTGGATAAGATGTAATAAAGTTTTCTGAGGATACTACACATTGTATATCTCTTAATCTTAATTCTTTCAGCCAAAAAATGGAATCAAAACAGGAGTTCTGTGACTCAAATTATCAACATCTCTCTCATACACAAAATAACCCAGGTTTGACTGATTCCTGCTTTCTAAAGTGAAACATACAAGAGGAATTGATCTTGGTCAATAACACTTTATGTCTTTCACAAACTAAGCCTGAAAATTGACAGAAAGTAATTTACAGGGATTTTCAGCCTCTTTCTCCTATTCTTGTATGGCTAGAACAAGAATTCTGTAATATACTGGATTATCCTCGTGCCAAAAGTAGGACGTTCTTAAGAGACTCAGTCACAAGCAGAAAATTCAATGAATGTTTAGATTATAGCAATGCTTTTTTGTATTGATTTTTGTCCATTAATATAAATGGCTCAGCGAAAAAAGACACTGAGTTTGTTGATCAGAAGGTCAGCAGTTTGAATCCCTAGTGCCGCATAACAGAGTGAGCTCCCATTACTCGCCTCAGCTTCTACCAACCTAGCAGTTCAAAAGCATGTAAAAAATGCAAGTAGAAAAATAGGGACCACTTCGGTGGGAAGGTAACAGTGCTCTGTGCACTTTGACATCTAGTCATGCCAACCACATGACCACGGAGATGCCTTCGGACAGCTCTGGCTCTTGGGTTTAGAAAGGGAGATGAGCGTCGCCCCTGTAGTCGGAGATGACTAGCACGCATGTGCGGGGGGAACCTTTACCTTTTTAACAATGGCTCAGCAAACTACATTATGGCTTCAGATACTGAACCACATTTATTATTCTGTATGTGGAGCCTACAACAATTCTCCTTATTGTCTTATCACCATACCACCAACCAAAAAAGGCCTTTTGCAGAGAAGTTATTTTGAATTTTAACTTTTACAGACAAACTACTAGTGGAAGTCCAACATTGAATGGCATTCAAAATGATTCCATTCTGCAATAATTTTACCACAGCTGCTTTTTGGAAGATTTTCAGTTTCAGAAGATTATTGTGTCACCTTTTTGTTGTTGTTGCAAATAATAATTTACCATTTTAGTGGAATTGTTCGGGTCTTCTCCCATGTAAGATTGAGAATATCTTGGCGATGTTTCGACAAGGTCTCACTTGCCATCTTGAGGCTGGTGCTTTTGGCTTCTTCCTAGTCTGAGCAAAGTGTGATCGGAGTTGCCTTTTATCTGTAAATACTGGTGGGAGGGTTTAGTGTGCTGGGCTGGTTGACTGGGTTGTTATTTCTTGAAAGACAAATGATTACAGTATGGACAACAACTATATTGATAAACTAGAAGCAACAGAAAGAAAACAACAAGTTTCTGGAAAGATGATTACACTTAAGAAAGAAAACTTAAACTACAACTTAAAAAGCAAAAGGAGGTTCAAAGGAAGCTGTAAGCTTTTTAAAGAGAGAACGTCATTCACCCCCATGAAAAGTGCAAGAAGCAAGCAACAAAAACCAATCTACGAACAGCCTTAAAAAAATGTAAGATACCAATGGATAAACCTGCAAAAACCTGGAAGAAAAATGAGTAGAGAGAAATGGAATAATTTCAGAAATGTAGGCAAAAGACAGACACAGATATGGAAATTATGGAAAAAATTTGGACGGATAAAAATATCGTGAAATGAAGAACTGAATATGAAATTTAAAGTTTTGTTCTATTGAATGATTAAGTATTTGAATTAAAATGTTATATAGAACTTTAATATAAAAATTCTGATATTGAATAGTGACTTAGAATAAATATTTGATAAAAAGAGAAGATAATTAATGTTTAAATAGCAAAATGGAGGAAGTTATATGAAGTAAATGATAAATTTATGAATATTGATATAATATGAATATTATAAATGAATAGAATATGAAGAATTGAATATGAAATTTTGTTTTGTTTAATGATTAAGTATATGAATTAAAATGCTATATGGAATAGAACTGTGTAAATTTTTTGGTCCTGAGTAGGCTCAATCTGAATATTCTAAATGAATGTAATGTAAGTTTTAAAATGTTATTGTTAGATTTAAGATATTAGATTAAGTATATTGAAATAATTAAAAAAATCTGTCATGCTAAGATTGTAAAGATTTAGAAATTGAAGGATATGTTATAAGATAATGGGATGTTTAAGATTGAAATTTAAGATGAAAAGGCTTAAAACAGATTTAAAGGTTGATGAAAAATTGATAATTTTGTTATATTGTGATGTGGAATTGATAAACGTATTATGAGGTATTGAAATTGGATAGATAAAAACATTTTAAATAAATGTAATTTTAATTCTAGAATTTTATCAGTAAATCAGGATAGAAGTTTAAATGATCATTAGTATAAAGTGAAAGATTGACAAGATAAGGTGAAATTAAGATTTTTAAGGATGTTAGACAAATATATTATTATTTAAATGATTTAATATGTTTTAAATTGTTAACCTGTTACTATCATGTGCTATTTAGAATGTTTTATATAAATATCAAATTATTTGAAAGTGTTTAGGAAAGTGTACTTAAAAGCAGTACAGATGGTTGAATTAGAGATGGAAGGAGTAGGTGTAAAATAGCAATAAAGAACTTGATAAGTACTTATGAAAAAAAATTGAAATGTATGTCCACCAGGCTGATGTTGATGGACATATATAAGTATTGTTTTTGTTTTTATATAAAAATATTTATATTCCCCCCCTCAAAAAAAGGACTCTGTGCAGATCAGTCAAGTTCCTCCATACCAAACTTGCTCATCCATGCCTTTATGGCTTTTGCTTTGTGCACTGATGCATAGTCTTGTTGGAACAGGAAGGAAGGAGTCATCCCTAAACTGTTCCCACAAAGTTGGGAGCATGAAATTGTCTAAAATGTCTTGGTATATTAAAGCATTAACATTGCTTGGAACATCTGAATCCAAGGATTTGAAAGGGTGTCCCAATACTTTTGTCAATATAGCGTCTGTAGTTATATAAGCTAATTCCTGTTTGGCTAAATTTGCTCTCCCTAGAATGTTGTATATGTCTACTAAGGAGTCCCACTGAATTTGAAAAAAAATCCAAGTAAGTATATACAGGATACAATTTTAATTCTCTGCTAAACATTGCAACTTAAGAGGTGAAGAAGCTTCTTGGATGAGAAGTGAAACATCTTCAACGAAAAACAAGTCCAGTTGCCTCTTGAAAAAGTACCTTTGAGATTGCAGCTCAATGTGTTCATTAGTGCCACATATCTTTATATTGATTTGAACTTTATTCTATTAATGTTATAGCCTATTTTTTCACCTGGCAATTTAATTGTGAATAAAAGAAACTTATGGTGCCTGGGAGGAAACTGAATGGCATTATTGTTCATTTAATTATGTGTTAGGTTCGCATACTTTTTGACACAAAGTGACTTTTGTGTAAACTTGTTTTACCTGAATTTATATGCACTGTTAAGAAAATGTTGGTTGGCCAAATGTGATCACAGAATTAATCTTGCTCATGAAATTGAACAGGAATACATATACCGTATTTTTCGGCCTATAGGATGCACCTG
>JANHFO010006098.1:16329-28461 GCA_032468095.1 Pareas carinatus | reverse complement strand
AAATACTGGTGGGAGGGTTTAGTGTGCTGGGCTGGTTGGCTGGGTTGTTATTTCTTGATTGGTTGCTGGAGTTGATGCTGGTATGATGGGCTTTTGTGTTGTAATGTCCTGGGTTGTTTGTGTAGTGATTGCTTTGAGACCCTTTATATATATAAAATAAATAATTTTGAGACCCTTTACAGTTCAGTCTCAAGCAGTTGCAAAAGCTGCATGACAGGTACATTTACTTGCTTAATAGTAAATCAAACCTGTTCATTGCCTAAGAGCTAATGGACTTTCAAAATACTTACACTGTCTGATGTATTTTCTCTGCATTGAGAACGTCTGGGCTAAAGATGAGAGATATTTTTCAAACCAAATGAACATTAATAGAAGAGGATATTTGTAGCTTAGGATTGAACTGTGGAGTCCTTGGTGTTCTCTGAATGTTGTTAGGTAACATTAATAAAGCTAGAAGACAGTGAGGTTTGCTCTCTGAGAATGAACTCTGAGGGAGCAAACTCAACTCCATTCTAGCGTTGATGTGAACTATAGTAGTTAGATAATGAAATGTCTGCAAGAAAATGACTCAGTTCAGAGAGCACCAAGAACTAAACAAATGAACATTCTTATCAAATAATGTATATCTTTTAATGTCCAAAAATTAAAACTGAGCCTGTGGGGGGGAAAACAACCCTATTTTAAAAAAATATGTTAAAAACAGCAGATAGGTTTCTTTCAATGAATACAATCATTTCTCCTTTAAGAATACCACTTCAGATATAACTTTGGCTCAAGATGCCTCAGGCAAAACCTTAGGAATCATATGCTTGTGCATCTTTGTTTTCAAAGTACAACAGTATTGTTGTCTCGACATTCCCCCACTTTCACAGTATGTCTACTGTGTATGCTTCATCTTATTAAAATAATCAAGGTCTTTATACTGCTTTCTGTTTAATGCAATGTATTTAGTTTGGTAATGTTTTCCTCTTTTTGATGGAAAAAAATCATTTCAGTTATCCAAAGGTTCAAGGATAATTGATGGCATATTTTACTGTATTAGAGATTATATCTTATTATATCAAAAATCCTTGACTGATGCCAGTCAAGGCTATATACTCAAGGCTGAACTCTTAAGGCCAAGTGCTTATCAAATAATCACTGTATTACATGCAGCTTTATCTAGGACATTGTAAAAAAAATTACCACATATATTTGTGTCAGGCTATAGCCTGAGGCTCAGGATACACTGACACGCAACTAGTCTCTCTATTTCAGTTGTCCATTCACAAAGAAATTGGAATTAGGGGAAAGAATATTTTATCTATACATTATGCCACTAAACTATGGAATTCTCTGTCATTATACATTTGGAACAATTCTCCTGCTGGTAGGTTTCCTAAATGGAGGCACATATTAAAAAAACAGGTAGAGTTTTGATTGCACCTTTCTAACTTTTTTTGATCACTTTATTTGGACATCCTTGCTTTTACCTGCTTCAACCTCTTTTTATGTTCCTGAGCCCTTCTTTCCCTTCACACTATGAAATATGAAAATTAATAACTGACTGAAAATGAAAACATCTTTGATGCTGGTCAGATCAGGAGCAGCCAGGAAGAGGGTTTCTCATAGCAAATTCATAATTATTTAAGTCCAGATCTGTGGGGTTCATGTTAACTGGGCAAAATAGGATAGACAATTCCTTTTTTTTGTATATAAATTTTTATTATTTTTCATACACAGACAAAAAACAATGTGCTTACATATTTCCATCATCATCAGTCCACTGGACATACATTTCAAATTTCTTTCATCAATATTTATCATGTTCATTAATGTTATTTCACACCTACTCCTTCCATCTCTTATCCAGCCATCTATCCACTTTTAAGTCCATTCTCCTAAAACTTTCAATTAATTTCATATTTTATAAAACATTCTAAAAATAACTACAAAAAATAACAGATTAATAATTTTAAACATCTTAAATCATTTAACTAATATTGTATTTATATAACATCCTCCAAAATCTCAATTTTACCTCCTTATCTTATCAATCTTTCAGTTTTAGCTAATGGTCATTTAGGCTCCTATTCTGATTTACTGATAAAATTCTAGAATTAGAAATACCTTTATTTAAAATAATTTATCCAGAGTTTTTTTCTATCTTCCATATTTGAATCCATTTTAAACATCCTAAACTGTTTGATAGTTTCTAATCTTATAAAACCTTCTACTAAAATCAATACATAACACATTGATCAATTTCCTATCATTACAAAATAACAAGTTTATCAATTTTTCATCAACATTTGAATCCATTTTCATATAAAAATTCAATTTTAAACATCCCATTAACTTATAACACATTCTCAAATCTCCTAGTTGTTACACCGTAACATAACAAATTTTAAATTATATATGAATTCATGTTTTTTTAAGCTGATATCCTAAATCATACAATAAAGATCTAAAACTTACATTCCATTCCATTGAAATATTTAACTTGAACCTGTTCAGTATCAAGAAAAAAAGAAAAGAAAAAAAGAGGAAAAGTTCTCTGATGTATAACATTTTAATTCATATACTTAATGATTAACTAGAATGAAGTTTTAAATCCCATATTCAATTCTTCATATTCCCCTCTTTTAAAGTATTCAACTTATATCAATATTCATAGTTATATCCTTTTAATTAAAACTTTACCCATTTTATTATTTAAACATTAATTCTTTTTCTTTTATCCAATCTTTATTATAGATCATTATTCAATATCAAATATCAAATGTCAAAAAAAAGAAATTTTAAAATAAAATTTCATTCTATATAACATTTTAATTCAAATACCTAATCATTCCATAGATAAAAATCTTAAGTTTCAAATTTAGTTCTTCATTTTACAATATTTTTATCTGTCCACATTTTCCCCATAATCTCCACATCTGTGGCTATCTTTTATCTGTATTTCGGAAGTTATTCATTCCTTTCTGCTTGTTTTTCTCCAAATTTCCTCAAGTTTCTCCATTGATATCTTACAGTTCTTTAAGGCTGTTTTGTGAATTGGATTTTTTTTCTTGCTTCTTGTAATGTTCATGAAGGTAGTTAATGGTCTCTGTTTAAACATCCTGCGCCTTCCTTTGAACCTCCTTTTGGCTTTTAATTTGTAGTTAAGTTTCCCTTTCTTTCAGTAAAACCATCTCTCCAGAAACTTGTTGCTTTCTTTCTTTTGTTCCCAGCTGATCAACGTGATTGTCTTCCATCCTGCAATCATTTATCTGTTCTCTGTTTAGGCTTTTTTCCTTTGGCTTCTGTATATACCTTTGATCTATTTTTTTGCAGGAATTCTTTAATATTAGCTTTCTGCAAGTTCATAAATATCATAAAAATTTTGTTCACAGATTTCAGTATTTGTATTGTCATTTTTATTTTTTTATTTTTTAACTGAACCTGTCTATATTTAGCAACAAAGGAGTTTCACTTCCGTGTAAATGCAGCTGCATTTCAAGATCAGAGTCAGGCATTCACTTTCACTTCATTGCCAAGTTTTTTCTTTTTAAAATAAATCCAACAAAATCTTACAAATTCCAGTCTTATATTAAGTAAGCAAAAAGAAATAAGTTTTAATCTGGATAGAAAGTGATTTCATTTCTAGAGATTTTATTTCAATCCAAAGCTTTTTCTTTTATAATTAATCCCTTCTGTTTTAGGTAGCCTTTTATTTTTCTTCTCTTTCAGGTATTAATCTTTTTTAAATTTCTTTTAATCAGGTAGCATAGTCTTTTGGTGTAGGATTTTAAAGTCACCCAGCGGAAAGACTTCTGGTGGAAAGTGTGGTGACGAGGCAGCAGATTCAGGAGGCTCATGAGTCAAACTGCCTGACAGCAGATCAAACGATCTAGTTCCACACCAGGAGCCGAACCTAAGTTGCCCCAGAGAGGCAACGAAGGGAGGAGATGTTCCGCAGTCCCAGGGAAGGTGGCGACCACCCTGGGATTGGGAAAAAAAACCTCCTGAAAAGGTCTGCCCGGCTGTGCTGCAGGCTCACAGCCTTCAGCCGTAGATGAGCCAAAAGCAACAATAGAAGCGGTTTGGAAACAAGCCACCAAAAAGCTTTCAATCAACATTTAACCAGTATAGACAATTTCCTGTTGTTATTTTACATTGAAAGCCATTGTTGAATATTTCAGGGCAGCATTTGAATAGGAATGTGTCTATGGCTAAAGGGAAAGTGGCATGCCCAGAGTGAGAAATTCCTTTTCCTTAAGCTTTATCCATTCTCTCTTAACATACCGAGTGTTAGAATCAATAACTTCTGTGCTGAAAAAAGCATTTTGTGCAGACTATAGAAAAAGCCAAGACACAGGGATGTGGATTTTTTTTTACCCGTGCAGTAAAATAAACCCATGCTGTAAAATGAACCAAAATGGTATTAGTGACATAAAACTTGATAAAATGGATAGAATAGTTTTGAAGAAAAAAACAGTATCAAAAGAACATTAAAATAAAACCCATTTTCAATTTTGGAGGAAGACCAGGAATGGCATTTATGGAATAAAACATTTTGTGTTTGAAAAATGACACTGAATCACATTCATCAAATGTTAAAAGGGAAAAAATATACATCCAGACAATACCCTAAAATAGCAAATTAAATTCACTATGTCCATAATAATTTTGATGATTTGGATTTTAATTGTATGTTATTTCTATCAATTTGCACCATCTGTGTATTGGTATATGTACTGACATAATGTAATTTGCAATGTCTGCATTAAATAATTACACAAATATTGTAAATAAATCTGTATATCATATGTGCAGATTGAATGGACATATCCTTACCTTGAATAGTCCATTATATGAAGTTTATACTAGGATGCTGATCTCTTTAGCAGTAAACTATTCTATTCTATTCCATTCCATTCTATTCTACTCTATTCTAGCCACTCCCAATCCGATCATGCCTGGTTTGGGGCATATACCAGGTCCTAACTGGGTGCGATCAGGGCAGTTAAGAATAGCTATTTTGCCGCCCTCATCGCCTCTGCAGATAGCCATCCCGCTGCCCTATTTCGGGTAACCCATTCCCTCCTACAAGCGGAGAGTCAGGTTGACCCGCTTGGAGGTCGGCGAAGGATTTCAGCTGCTATCTGCAGGAAAAGATCGATGGGATTCGAAGTGGCTTGGACTCAGATTGAACTAGTACAGACGGGGTGACACACGCAAGTCTTGAGAGTGTCAGCTGGGTTGAGTTTGATGCTGTGGTTCCCGAGGACCTGGACAGGATTCTGGGACGGCTGAACGCGGCCACATGTTTATTGGATCCGTGCCCCTCCTGGTTAGTGCTGGTCTCCTGGGAAGTGACACGAGGCTGGCTCCAGTCTGTTGTGGGGGCTTCATTGAATGAGGAGTTCTTGCCACCCTCCCTAAAGGAAGCGGTGGTCAGACCCCTCCTCAAGAAGCTCTCCCTGGACCCAGCTGATTTAGGCAACTATCGTCTGGTCTCCAAGGCCTATCCTTTCCAAGGCCTCTCCTCCACTGGGCATGTACATCTAATTATACCAAACCCGTAGCAGAGCACGGGTACCAATAGCTAGTAATTTATATACATTTAAATTCTGCAACATTTTAATATAACATTTTCCTTCTCTTCTTCGCTTTCTCTTCTACTCTTTTTTATTTGGTTACAATCATTATAATAAAAGAATGTTCAGTTTAGCATATCTGACAAAAGATACTCATTATTTCTACACACAGTGATCCAAATGAATATGAGATGTTCTCTCTACTTAGAATTTATTAATTTTGTTTGAATAAAATTAAATTATATATTTTGTATCAATTTTATAATGATATTTTAGAGGGCTATATGTAGAGAATCACTGAGCAAATACATAATATTGAAGGAGATCATACTTGTTTGTCTGGAGTGTTGGAGACAATATATAAAGGACATTATGTCCATGGTGTATAAACACATTCTGCTATTCCATTATGCAACCTTTTCTCAGTTTTGTTGACAAAAAATCTGTTTGAAGAATGAGACAAAATTGCAATTATATCTCTGATATAACAGTTTCAACACTCATTAAGCATTATGCTGCTATCAACGCTAGCCTACTGTTTGCATACTTCTCTGGGGGAGGGGAGGCAGAAGCTGTTTTTCCTCTGTCAATGAATTTCCAAATCTCTTAAATGTTATCTAGCAGCCTTTTCCAAGAAATGTTTACTTTAGGTTGTTTCAAGTTTTCTATAGGGATAATGAGGATTCTATTTTGTGTTGAAGTGCTGAAGTCCACGGGGTGTAAATGTGGATTGTGTTGTGTAAAAAACCTATTTCAAATAATATGATTGATGTGAATGACAACAGATTTCTGTGAAAAACTCTGCTATCTATTTTGAATGGTTATAGTTCCCTTTATATTTCAAAAATACAGTATAAAATTAGAAAGAAAATTATGTTATTAGAAAAATTAACATAATATGATACAGCAGGGCATATTTTAATCTGCCAGTGAGATAACTATTTTTTCTTGTGAAGAAGTATATAGCATATTGAACATATCCCAAAACAGACTCTTTCCAAAATCTGTAAGAAATCTGATTGGAGAAAGTAGTATTATTTATTTTATTTATTAAATTGTTATGCTGCCCATGTCCCCTATAAGGTGACTCTGGCTGGCTAGAGGCCTTCAGAAAGTCTGCAGCATAACATAAATTGAGCATTGCTTTCCTATTGTCTCCCTATAAGTGTATGGTATGAAAGAGATAAAAATCTTTATATTCTTAAATTGTATGCTATATGATATATAATATACCACACAGAAATTCCAAATTCATAATTGACTTTGTATTCTGCATGCATCTCTTAGTTGGTGAGATGTGAGCAACAGGATATTGGCTTGCAGCACACTCATAACCTAGATTAGAAAGATGAGTTTATATAGAATAGTTTGAGCAAGCTTGGGATAAAATATGGCTTTTGTTGGGCATAAGGCACACTGACCAAAATGAGCCCAAAGTCCTAACTACTTTTTTTAAAATTAACAGAAAATGCTGCATGTGGTATAGGTAAGAGTGAGGCTGTAATCAACCTTCTCTATAATTCTCTATGATTCTAAATACACCAGTTAACTAAAACTGTATAAATTACAGGAATGAAATTATTGGAAGAAAAGTTATTTGTTCAGTTAAGAAAAATAGAAACAGTGTTTTAGATCTGAATGATGATTATCTTGTGCAATTGGCCATTGATGTAGAAGGGAAGCTGAAAGAAATCAAATGTATGTACGGTATGTCAAAAAGTATGAATTGATGTCATCTAGTCAGTGGTCCCCAACCCTTCTGGCTTCATTGACCAGCAGCAGTAGTGGCGGCAGAGACATGGGGGAGGGGATGGTTTTGCTTGCGCAACCTAGCTCCTACGCTTGTGCAAATGAAGCTTGGGGTGCTCTCCTACCGTTTGCGCCTCCCAGTTTTCAATGGACTCTGGACCAGTACCAGTCTGCAGCTAGGGGGTTGGGGAACCTGATCTAGATTGTTGTTAGTGTGTATGATAGTAGGAATGTATGTGTTGATACATCATGCTGCATTAATTGATAACAGATAGGGCAGAATATAGAAAGAGATTGACCTTTTGAAGATTGAAGAACAAATGAGAACAGTGACTGTCATTGAAAAATGTCTCCTTGTTTCAAATCTGTGGCTTCCACATTAGTCTATCCATGCATATATACAAAATAGTAATGAATCAATAAAGCATGATTGATTTGGTTCCTTATGAATTAGTGAAGCATATAATGATGAGAGGTTCTGAGTGTGGGACAAATCATATTTTGGTAGCTTCAGGAAGGGCTCTTGAGTGGAAAAAATGGACAAGGAAGAAAAAAAGAAATGAAAGATTGGAAATAAAAGATGTAAGGTTGGAAGAGAAATTTCAGCTTTTGTATGGGAAAAAAAGATTAATCTCCTAACATAATTACTGGAAAGAGGATATAGGTGCTGCTTAGAACAGAGTAAAGCAACTTATTAAGTCTTAATCAGTGGAAGTACTTAAAAGCATACTTGGTAGAATGACAAAAGTCAAATTGGTTGTGGATGATGAAAAAACTCAGTTGAGAAACGATTGTTGAAAAAACATGAGGAAATAAACAAATCGCTTAATGTGGTGTTTTTAAAACCTGATAACTTAAGATGCATGTATTTCAACTTCCAGAGTTCCTCGATCAGCATGCTGGGGATTGAAATTCACCTATCTTAAAATGACCAAGTTTGAAAAAAAACCTGGTTTAATATGTATAGTTTAAAACATCATTGCAACGAATGCAGCAAAGAAAGCAAAAAACATATAAGATGAAAACATAGGAATAGAAATGTATAGAATACATACATAGCAATAGTGTTGGCATAACCTCTACTCAGCTATTTTTGCTTTTCTCTTTGTTCATGCCTTCACCTCCTCTTGCCTTATTAGTTCTCACTACGGTAGTTTTCTGTATTTTGTCTAATTTTGTTTTTCCCAAAAGGGAATGATAGGTACATGCTGCAGCATAAACTGTGATGTAAAAACATACTTAGCCTTGCTGGTTCACATCAAGGCCCATATCAATCCAATCACTTTCTGCTACAGCAGTCAATCAGATGTTTCTAAGGTGCTTACAAGCAACAGACAGACAAGTTGCCTTCTTCTACTGTGCAACTCCTACATGGAAGCATGACATCCCCAGCACAAAATTAACATTGACTTTTAAGACAAAAAAAAAAACGTTGCCAGATCTGCTGTCCTCTATTAATTGAGGAAGGTTCCTCCAAAAACCCATTCAAGTTAATGACCACCCAGGTGATGAATTCAAGTTTATTTATTTATTTATTTGTTCAATTTCTATGGCCGCCATTTCAGTAAATGACTCTGGATGGCTTGCAATTCAGAATATATACTACAATTAAAATAATATTTTTTAAAAACCAGTAAAAAGCATTAAAACGCCCTATTCAAGGTACACAGGACCAAGATATTTGACCCATTGGCAATATAAGCAGGAAAAAGGGCTCTTGGCACATTTAGTCCCTCAGGCTCAGAAATATAGCCATGCTTTTAAGGCTTTATGAAAGGGGAGCAGGGTTGAGGCCATTTTTGCTCTCTGAAGGGAGGACGTTCCATGGATCAGGGGTCACTGAAGAAAAAAATTATATGTTGTATAAAGAAATGGTTCTTGTGGTCATTTTACATATTCTTTCATTCTACTTTATTGGATGATCTCAGGTCTTAGTATCTTGAGAGGCAGGAAAAAAAAGAATTCCCTACCTACTTTCTCCATGCCACGCATAACGTGATATATTTCTATCTTTTTCCAGTCATCCTTTTCCCATGCTACAAATTACTTGCCCAACTTCTATGCATTTGCTGGTAGAAAACACTTGAAGCAATCTCAATTGAAGGTAGGCGCTATTTTCAAAACTGTGTTCTCCCACCTGACCCTGAGACAGTTCACACACGTGGATGGGATTTCTCCTTCCATTGATTTTAATAGTTGTTAGACTAAGAAAAGGAATTTGGCTAGGGCAACTAGGGAATATCTGTACCATGCTAGTAATTTTTTTAGAAAATTGACATGAATTCATTTACTGGTCTGAAGGATGACTCCTTACTGACTATTTCTTTTCACTGCTTATGCTAAAAAGTCCTCGTCTACTTGTTTTGAAGGTTATTATAGGTTAAATAAATAGTAGTACAGCTTGTATTCCATTTGATGTATTAGGAAGCTTGTGCAGTTTTGATAACTATGCCAAAGAAAGAATAAAATAGCATAAGGTTACTTTGGTCTATCAGTAAGCAAACTGACAGTGACCTTCTATTTGCTCATGACCCATTGGTCTTATTTTTCCCCTGACATTTTTCTCTGAATATTTTTTAGATTGTTACATATTGAGCAGATTTTGGTTGATTCTATAATAGGGGATGTCATCACCACTGAAAATGGTATGAGCTGAAGAATAAGAAACAAAAGCTTAAAGCTTTCCAGAATGAAGAAAATATTTTATTGAAGAAACTAAAATCTATACTCAGCAGCTGTACACAAACAAAAACACACAATATCCATACCGTCATCTGGTATAAAGAAAGCTGAACCACTTTTGTCTGAAAAAAGTATTTTATACTCTTTCGATATCAGGATGAGTTTTGTACACATTTTATCAGTGACCTAAAGTCTAACCTGTGATCTTATGTTCGCAAGCTTTATTTGCAAGTACGCAAAATGTAGCATGGTGCAAGGTTATGTATTGTTTTGCAAAATGTGGTTAAGTAATCTTGTTTCTAACTCTCTGGAAAGCTTTGGGGTTATGGTTGGTCAATTTATAGCCTTCTTTCATCTTTTCTCTTTACTCTGATCTCAAAACCAATACAAGCACATTTAGTGGACTGAACCCACAAGAATCAGTCCAGAAATCTGATTTACACTGGAAAATATTTCCTATACAACCATATAAAACAACAGTAGCAGTTTTTCCAACCTGTTTCATTTTTTTCTAGTATATTGCAACACCCTTACTCGATGGACTTTTCTACCTCTTTGAGAACTGATGCTAAGACATGATAGTGCTCTTCACATTCATTCTTTAATCTGTACTTGAAATCTATATCATTTGAAGGTTGCAAAACGCCAAGTCCAGCTCGTGATTGATCCAAAGAAGGACACTTTACATTCTTGTCAATTAGCTCCACTTCAAAATAGAAAAGCAAGAAAGCCAGAAATTGTTTAATTTCATTAATAGCAAACAATCTTCCAGGGCATTTTGCCAATCCTGTTCCAAATGGCATATAATAATATTTTAATTTGCGACCATTACGATAGAAAGTTTTTTCTTCTCCGTTTTCTCCAAGATAACGATCAAATTTGAATGTCTGTAACAAAATTCAAAACAGTGTATGTGTTAACTTAGTAACTTTTACCGAAACCTTAAGATAATTTAAGGGTTGCAAATGAAAACTGAATGTGTATGCTTTTTCCTGATGCTTTGGAAATCATTTGCTGAATATGTTACTAGCCATATAAATTAAATATGATAATATACTTCAGAATATTAAACAACTTTCACACAAAATATTGTATAAAATGTTGAAAATATGTAAAGATTTCAGATCAAATTAACACTTGGGTTTTAAAACAGCACTTTGAAGTAGGAAAACCTTGAGTGAAGAAATAAGCAATAAACTCGACTTTCTTTTTTACACAATATGTAGCCATAACCTTGATCTTTTGCATTTAGTTTGTCACTTCTAATGTCATCATTATAGATATTTGTTTCTTTGCTGTCTACTTATTACAGAAATTCTTTAAGGAGTAAGTTTTTTCCTCCTCATTTAAGGAGTATGGATTCAAAAGTAACAATCACTTTCTTTCCATTTATCTATTATTTATTTATTACAGTTTTATTCTGCTTTTATTATTTTTATAAATAGCTCAAGATGGCAAACCTACATAATAATCACTTGTCGACTTCAGCTTATAAGTACTCTGTTAATGTATCTTATGCTTATATACACAATTGATTATGCCTATATATGCAATGATTATGTCTATATATACAAATGATCGGAATTATGCTTATATACTCAAATTGTCTATGAATGTATTTTTAATCGTATCCTTGTTGTAATCTCAGTTGTTTATGTATGTATGCAGCTATTGAGCATGCTCATTGAAGACAAATTCCTTGTGTGTCCTGAAACACTTGTCAAAATAAAATTTCCGATTCTGATTCTGATTCTGATTCCTATTTCCCAACAACTATATGAGGTCGGATGAACTGAGAGACTTTGCCTGGTCCAAACTCACCCAGCTGGATTTTCTATCTAAAATGGAACTAAAATCACAATCTCCTGATTTCTAGGCCAGCATGTATATCATACACTTGCTCTCCCTCTCCCTCCATATGCATATATGTATGCATATGTATATTTATCATTTAATTTTAACTTTCACAATGATTAGAACTTCTGGGAAACAATGGTAGATTGAAGGTGGATCTATAAGAGTAGAACTACCGAATGTGGCAAAAAAAGTGTCTGTGAATGGATTGTAATTGTAATTGTAATTGTAATTTTATTTATACCCCGCCCTTCTCCCGAAGGACTCAGGGCGGCTTACAGGC